>PVKP010010017.1:0-66079 GCA_004027715.1 Plecturocebus donacophilus | reverse complement strand
CACTGCAACCTCCATCTCCGAGGTTCAAGTGATTCTCGTGCCTCAGCCTCCCAGTAGCTGGGATTACAGATGTGTGCCACCAAGCCCAGATAATTTTTTTAGTTTTCAGTAGAGATGGGGTGTCACCATGTTGGCCAGGCTGGTCTCGAACTCCCTACCTCAGGTGATCTGCCCACCTGGGCCTCCCAAAGTGCTGGGATTACAGGCATGAGCCACCACGTTCCCTAATAATCTAAGCCTACAAATGGCTCTTCCTAGTCTAACTTCTCCATAGTCATTGTAGCACCATGATTTGGCCCTTAGGCACTGTTGCATACTGCCCTTTGTTTTTTCTGTTTTGCTTGGGGCTTATCCCCTTGGTGTAACTTCCTTGCAGGCTTGGGCCTGTGTTTCTTTCATTTCTCCTCAAGGTCTGGAACTGGGCAATCAGCACCATAGGCACTGCTTGCTGCTAGAAGCTTACACAAATAGCTACAAAAGGTTAAAAGACTAGCAGCACCTTGAGAACGGAGACAATCCATTCATCTTTGACACGTTCTTCCATTCACTGTCCATGTCCAATCTATCACAAGCTACACAATTTACCTTCAATATCCCAAGTCTAGCCACATGTGTCCATTTCTATCCCAACCATCTTAGCTCAAATGTGATTATTCTCATAAGGTTAAAGCGGTCTTGTGTTTCTGGCTTATTGTAGAGCGAGGATCAAAGAAATACCAGTTTGACATCAAAAGAAAAACAAAACTAGAAACCTGATATTTTTTAAAGCTATGGTCATCTCACATGCAGTGACACCCATAGGCTCAAAAGTAAAGGATAGAAAAAAATCTACCAAGCAAATTAGAACACAAGGAACCAGGGGTTACAATCCTAATTTCAGATAAAACAGATGTTAAACCAACAAAGATAAAAGAAAGACAAAGAAGGGCATTACATAATGGTAAAGGGTTCAATTTGACAAGAAGACCTAACTATTCTAAATATATGCCCCCAGGGCAGAAGCATCCAGATTCATAAAGCAAGTCCTTAGAGACCCTCAAAGAGACTTAGACTCCCACAAAATCATAGTGGGAGATTTCAACACCCCACTGACAGTATTACATAGATCATCAATGCCAAAAAATTTAACAAAGATATTCAGGACCTAATATCAGCACTGGATCAAGTGGACCTGATAGATATCTACAGAACTCTTTACCCCCAAATAACACAACATACATTCTTCTCATTGCCTCATTACATACTATAAAAATGACCGCGTAATCATATAGAAAACACTCCTCAGAAAATGCAAAAGAACTCAAAGCATAACATCTACTCGCTCAGATAACAGCACAATTAAAACAGAATTCAAGGCCAAGAAAATTGCCCAAAACCATACAATTGCATGGAAATTGAATAACCTGCTCCGGAATGACTTTCAGGTAAATAATGAAATTAAGGTAGAAATCAAGAAGTTCTTTGAAACTAATAACAACAAAACATGAGATCATGTCCTTTGCAGGAAGGTAAGTGGAACTGGAGGCCATTATCCTTAGCAAACTAACACAGGAACAGAAAATTAAATGCTGCATGTTCTCACTTAAAAGTGGGAGCTAAATGATGAGAACACGTGGACACAAAGACAGAAACTACACACACTGAGGCCTACTTGGAGGTGGAGGGTGGAAGGAGAGAGAGGATCAAAAAAATAACTAATTAGCCATGGACCCAGCTGTCTGGGAGGCTGAGGCATGAGAATCACTTCAACTGTGGAAGCGGAGGTTGCAGTGAGCTGAGATCACACCACTACACTCTAGCCTGGGAGACAGAGTGAGACTCTTTCTCAAAAAGAAAAAAAAAAAAGAAAAGGAAAGGGGGAAAAAAAGTTATGGTAATCAAAACATTATTGTAATGTCATAAAAACAGACATATCAACCAATGGCATGAAACAGCCCAGAAGTAAACCCATGCAATTGTGGGTTTTTTTTGTTTTGTTTTGTCTTTTTTCAGAGACAGGGATTTGCTGTCACCCAAGGCTGGAGTGCCGTGGGATGATGGGAGCTCACTACAACCGCCTCTTTTTTTTTAGTAGAGATGGGGTTTCTATATGTTGCCCAGGGTAGTCTCAAACTCTTGAGCTTAAGTGATCCTCCCAAAGTCCTAGGATAACAGGCATGAGCACCTCTGTACTTGGCCAGGAATAAGCTTTTGAGATCTACTGCATAGCATGGTGACTACACATGTATATTTCAAAATTGCTAAGAAAGTAGATCTTAAATGTGCACATCATTTTAAAAAGTTAAGTATATGAGGTGATGGATATGTTAATTTGCTTGATTTAATCATTCCATAATGTATACTTATATCAAAATATCACAGTATACCTCACCAATATAAACAATTATTGGTGAATTTAAACCAAAATTGAAAAAACTAAGACGTAATCCAAATCGCTATGGACATTCAATGCAATCATGTATGCAAAACTGGCTTTTAATAATTAAGCCTTGCCGGTCGCGGTGGCTCATGCCTATAATCCCAGCACTTTGGGAGGCTGAGGTGGGTGGATCACGAGGTCAGGAGTTCAAGACCAGCTGGGCCAAGATGGTGAAACCTCGTCTCTACTACAATACAAAAATTAGCCCGGCGTGGTGGCGTATGCCTGTAATCCCAAAATCCCAGCTACTCAGGAGGCTGAGGCAGAGAATTGCTTGAACCTGGGAGGCGGAGGTTGCAGCGAGCTGAGCTCATGCTACCGCACCCCAGCCTGAGTGACAGAGTGGGACTCCATCTCAAAAGAAAAAAAGAAATTAAGCCTTGCACAGTGATGAAACATGCCATCTTTAGAGTCCACTTAGCAGATTGAAAGCCTCTGTGTTTTATCACTGTGAGATTCTGAGCAAGTTTCTTTAACAGTTTGTGTCTCGTCTGTCAAAGAAGGGACAATAATAGCAACACTTCAAGGTGTTGTGTGAGAATTAACTGCTTGGTAGAGGGGAGGGTCTGGCACACAACAAACCGCAAGCTATTTTTAAAAAAGAAAACACAACCAAAAAACTCACAACTGATGAGTTTTTTTCACTCCAAAGAAACCTCCCAAACACCAAAAATAAAGCATTAACATACATCACTCATAGAATGTAGAAAATGGTAACCTCACCCTTTCTCCAGCGAATCAAATTGCAGTAGTTACAACTTTTAACTTCCTCTCTCGAGATTTCAAAACCTTCCCGAAATCCTGCCCTCCTGCTCCTTCTACTGTTCAGTCTGATCTCTCGCCTTTCCTCGTTCTCTCCCAGTTTTTTCCAATATAAATGAAATCAGGCCTCCAGAGTCTTTCCCAGTCCTCTCCTCCATCACTACCACCGAAGCTCAGACCTGGTAGTCAAAATGGAAATAGTTAGCTGAGAAGTGCCAGAAGCTGTGACTACTTGAACTCATATAAGCTGTCCTCCTCTCTTGCTTGGGATTTTTGTGTTATTGTTCCTCCTCTGGGATCCTGATGCCACGTATATTAGGCTGTTTCATAATTGATATTGTCCCAAATGTCCTGGAAGTTCTATTTTGTCTCTTTTTTGAAAAAGTTCCCTTTGTGTTTCAGTGTGAATAATTTATTCTGACCGTCTTCAAGGTCACTGACTTTCTTCAGCTGTATCAAGTCTACTGATCAGCCTGTCAAAGGACCTTCTCATTTCTGTTCTTATTTCTAGAAATTCCATTTGACTCTCTCCAGTCTTCACCTTTCTAATGAAATTCCCCAGGTGTTCATGAATGCTACCCACCTTTTCCACTAAATCTGTTGACAAATGAATCCTGTGTATTTTAAAGTCCCTGTCTGAGAGTTCCAACATCTGGGTCTTATGTGTGTCTGATTCTTTTGACTACTTTGCCTCTTAACAATGGTTATTTCTTGCTTTCTTGTGTGTCTGATAGTTTTTTTTAAAATCAAAAGCCAGTTATGCATAAAACAGTAGAGACTGAAGGTAATGTTTTACACCTGAATTTGAGCACGTCTCTCCTTTTGCCAGGCCATTAGTGTAGGGAGGCGAATCAGTCTAGTCTGGGCTTGTTGTTGCTGTGATCACCTCCAGTGCACCACCGGCTCGCAAGTCCTCTGGTGTAATTACTCTGTGTCCGGTGTGGAATCCAGTTGCAGAATTTTTCTCAGTGGTCCTGCTCCACGCTTCGCGCTCAATGTTCCCCGTGACTCATAGAACAGCCTCTCTCCCTCCTGTTGCCCTCCCCATTGTAGACAGCTGTGGCTTGTTACACAGCTGTGGGTAACACAGGGCGTTCTTGGACATCCTGGATAGTCAGAAGCATGAACTCTAGGCAGCCCCCGAGCCTGGGCTCTGTGAGTGGGGTTTTCTCAGCATGCCTGCTCCTTCTCTCTTGCAAACACATTTTTGCCTTGTATCTCTGGTTGCCTTTGCGGAAGATTCCTGCCCCTCCCCACAAGCAGCAGAGATCTGCTCGGTTTTGCTGTAGAATTGTTTCCCATCCCTGCCCCAGAGGCAGAGGGCTTATGCTTTTATCCTCCCCTAGCAGCCACAGGGCTTCACCTGCACCCTGGGAGTGAAAGGGTTTCATGTCCCTTCTCCAGCAGCTTAAGGCTCCTGCTTATGGTGAGAGCAGACCTGGTCAGGTTGCAGGCTAGTGCCACTCCAGTTACCACAGCTAACTACCTGCCCTGTGGAGGTGTCTCTCTAGCCTCTTATCTTACTCCTAATCTTTCTCGTCAACACCTAGTGAAGGATCATGGAAAGGAGGCTGTGTGGCCAGGCACGGTGGACCATACTTGTAATCCCAGCAGTTTGAGAGGCCAAGCCAGGCAGATCACTTGAGGTCAGGAGTTCGCGACCAGCCTGGCCAACATGGTGAAACCCCATCTCTACTAAAAATACAAAAAATCAGCTGGTTTGTTGGTGGGTACCTGTAATCCCAGCTACTTGGGAGGCTGAGGCAGGAGAATCACTTGAACCCAGGAGAAAGAGGTTGCAATGAGCCGAGATCACGCCACTGCACTCAAGCCTGGGCAATAGAGTGAGACTCCATCTCAAACAAAGACAAAAGAAGCTGCAAGTCAGTGTAAACTCCACCTAACACACCATTTGTCTACAACACTTTAAAATTTTGGCTGATTTGAGTCTTACCGCATGTATTGCAATTAAGTAGTACATGGACTTCTGCCTGGACTTTTCTCTACCCGAGCCCATCTACAGGCCCCACCTTTCTGTAGCAGGAGTCTGCCCTCCTTGGAATTTCATTTCTAGCTTGCCTTGCAAACACAGCTCCCTATTGGGTTCAAGACAAGTCATGATGCTCTAGTTTCTCTGTTTTTTCTCTTTTTTTTTTTCTCATTGTTAGGATGGGGCACGGGGTGCTGCTGGTTTTCTATACTCTGGGCAGGAGCAAATCCTTGCCTGGACTATTGCAAGGGCCATTCACTTGGGCCGATCACATACACTTGGTCCCGCTCTGATCCATTCCCTACAGAGGGTAAGAGTTGAGTTTGATCATGGCGTACCTTGCCTTAGGTCTTTTTGGTGACTTCCTCTCACTCTTGGGATAACCAAATTCCTTTATGTGGCCTAGATATGGCCCTTGCATACCTCTTATACCTTAATTTGTCCCAAGATTCCACTTTGTTCTCTGAACAATACCCTTTTGTTTTATTTTGTTTTGATTTTTGAGACAGGATCTTACTCTGTTGGCCAGGCTGGAGTGCAATGGTGCAATCACAGCTCACTGCAGCCTTAACCTCCTGGGCTCAAGCGATCCTCTCACCTCAGCCTCCCAAGTAGCTGGAACTACAGGTACATGACACCACACTTGGCTAATTTTTTTATTTAGTAGAAATGGGATCTTGCTCTCTTGCCCAGGCTGGTCTCAAACTCCTGGCCTTAAGTGGTCTTCCCACCTCAGCCTCCCAGACTGCTGGGATTATGTTATGAGCCATCACACCTGACCTAGCCGTTAATCATCTTTCTCTTCCCTCTCGCCCTGCTGGCTCTCTGCCCTTTGACCAGTTCTTCTCTATTCATTCAGGTTTCAGATCCTCTACTCTTCCCCAGGAGACCTGCCTTGATCCTGTCCCCACCTCCACCCTCCTGCCAAGTGTTCTCCATCCCCCTGGACTTGGTGGCACTTCCATCTCTCTCTAGTTGTCTGTTTCCATGATGTGGGTCTCCTAGCCAGTCTCTGAGCTGCAGCAGGGCAAGGAGTGTGCTTGTTTCTCCATGTGCCCCTGGTGTCTACTGCAGTACCGAACCTCTGATTCAATAAACACATTTGCTGCTGTTGTGCGTTTCTGTGCATAGCAACCCTTTGCTGGGCCAAGGAGAGCTGAGAATTACCAAAGAGGTCTTCATTTCTGATGAATGAAAGTTTAAAGGACTGGCTGCACCAGCCTTACCTTGAGTTGAACTGGGTGCCCCAGTGCCATCTGCTGCCACTTGTCACATCCTAGAAGTTAGATACTGGAAATTAGCCTCCACACTGAGTCTCAGGCAGGCTTTGATAGGTAGAAGTGCCACTGGTGAAAAACGTTTACACTGTTAGAACTAGCCAAAGGAAAAGAAGTGAGCCCAGCCCAGTTTCATTGACATGACGTTAGGAACAGGAAAAGATTCTGGGTTGTTGATTTTGAACAATTACTAACTAGCTCTTTTATGTCTACAGCTCTGAGAGTCCATCTAAGAGTATTCTTTCTTGTGACTTAACATGTTTTCTTGGATCTGAAGACACAGACCTAGCAAAGGACACTGAAGGTGAAATTATTTTTAGTCTCGGGTATTGTATTGAAATAAATATATGTTCCATGGCTTTAAAATTTTTTTTATCTTTAATTTTTGTTGGTACATAGTAGGTACAAATACTTAGGTTTGACAGTTTTTGACCAGTGTCCACTAGCAGTTACTGCAATGAGTAAAAAAGTAGTTGAAGTTGTAGTTAGTGTAAAAGGAGAGATGTTGGTTTTATGTAAAATGAGAATTGCTGTATACTGATAGGTCTCAAAGAAAAATGCAGGACATCTAGTGTAAGAGTTAAAGAAAGAAGAAGGAAACACGAAAGATGGCTTAACAGTCAAAGACAGGTTTTCTTAGATAAAACCTGAGAGGGCCTCATGGCCAATTTCAGTCAGGAGCACTTTCTCTTACAGACTTGGAGTATATATTGGTTTTAGGGGAAGGGGGCTTAACACAAGCTTGGAATGTTTCTGTGTGAGGGTGTTTTATGGCAGGTTGGAATGTCTTTGGGAAAAGGGGAGGTTATCTTGGGGCACACATCTTTCTAGCCAGAGTGGGGTTAGCTCAAGGTTAGCATCTTCCCAGCCAGGAGTTTGGAATGTCTCTGGTTGGAGATGTTGTTTCTAGTTTATGGTCAGGCTGACCTTAGCCATTAGGCTGATGCCCTTTGGATTTCGGTGGTTTTTTATTAAGGAGAATTTTATTTATTTATTTATTTATTTATTTATTTGAGATGGAGTCTTACTTTGTCACCCAGGCTGGAGTGCAATGGTGAGAAGTCAGCTCACTGCAATCTCCGCCTCCCAGGTTTAAGCAACTCTCTGCCTCAGCCTCCCGATTAGCTGGGATTACAGACACGTGCCACCACGCCTGGCTAATTTTTTGTATTTTTAGTAGAGATGGGGTTTCACCATCTTAGCCAGGCTGGCCTTGAACTCCTGACCTCGTGATCCACCCACGTTGGCCTCCCAAAGTGCTGGGATTACAGGTGTAAGCCACTGCGCCTGGATAAGGTGAATTTTAGAATGAGGGGCTTGTCTAATAGGGCGATGCTCCTGTTCTGTCACCCAGAACATAGACCTTGAAAGTAACTGTACCCCAGGGTGTCAGCTCTTAAAGAAATAATGTCTTGAAGTGAATCTTTAGTTGCAGTTGGTGTTGTTATTGAATATAATCTTGTTTATTTTCAGTCTGGAAAGATGTAACCACTGGAAGTATAAACATCCGCGAGCTTCCAGGAGATCACTTTTATCTTAAGAATCCTGCCAACGAGAAGTTCATCAAGAACTACATAACCAAGTGTCTAGAAGTAGCATCACTCGTCGATTTTTAAATATTTTTCCTTTCACTTTTAAAATAATCAAAGTGATATGATGCTCTTCTCAGTTATTCAGATGTGGCTCATTTAATTCCGAGATTAGAAAGTATACATTTTCTACTGTCAGGGAGATTCATTATATAAATATATGTATGTATCTAGGGACAAAGGTCAAGCCAGTAAAGAATACTTCTGGTAGAGTCTTTTATCTTCATATTAAAATCTCACTTGATTCTGCTTTATTGGAAATTTGTCAACAAAATTCATGATTGGTAAATTATCCATTTTTTTCCTTCAATTAGTTTAATGGTATAGATGACTAAGGGGAAATGCTTGAAGTAAAATCTCATCTTTTCAAACATAGAATAGCCCCTTTTAATAAGAAAATGCAATCTACTGCTTTGTTAAGAGAAGATAGCCGTAAACAAGTATTGTCACTTGTACAGGCAAGTCCTCAGAATGCCTGCACCCCAGCCTTGCCACCCTGGCATGCTCTGCCACCTGGCATCACTGGCTGGGACCTGGGTCCAGTCCTCCCCACAAACAGCCAATCTAGAGTCTGGCCTGTGACAAAGGGAGTGGTCAAGCACAAACGCCACGCCTGAGGCTGCCTCAGCCTCACTCAGCAATAACTTGAACTTGACTTAGGGAGAAAGCACAACAGCTTTCTCAAACAAATAGAAAACAAGAGAAAAAGAAAAGCAGAAATAGGGGCCAGAGGCAGTGGCTCAACACCTATAATTCCAGCACTTTGGGAGGCTGATCGGGAGGATTATTTGAGGTCATGAGTTTGACAGACCCCCATCTCCACAAAAGATTTTAAAAATTAGCCAGGCATGGTGGTGTGCACCTGTAATCTCAGCTACCTGGAAGGCTGAGGCTGAAGGATCGCTTGAGCCCAGGAGGTTGCGGCTGCAGTGAACTAGGATCATGCCACTGCATTACAGCCTGGGTGACAGAATGAGACCCTGTCTCAAAAAAAAAAAAAAAAAAATACATAAGGTCTTAGTAAATAAGATTAAGGAAAGTGCATATAGGTGGTATTTTCCAAAATTTATCTCTGTTTTTAAACAAAGTACAAATAACATAAAAATAACTATTTGGGGGAGGCACTTTGAGTTAGAATTCATGTAATAAATTTAGGCTACAAATAGCCTCAAGCAAATTATGTTAAACGCATAGTATGTGTTGTACTTTATCCTTTGATTAAACGTGTAGTATGTGTTGTACTTTATCCTTTGATTTGATACTATTTCCAGGGCTCCCTTACTGAAAGATTGGTACAAAAGTAACGTGGAGGGTGAGCGCGGTGGCTCACGCCTATAATCCCAGCACTTTGGGAGGCCGAGATGGATCACTTGAGGTCAGGAGTTAGAGACCAGCCTGGCCAACGTGTCAAAACTCCGTCTCTACTAAAAATACAAAAAAAAATTAGCTGGGTGTGGCAGCAGGTGCCTGTAATCCCAGCTACTCAGGAGGCTGAGGCAGGAGAATCACTTGAACCCTGGAGGCAGAGATTACAGTGAGCTGAGATTGCACAACTGCACTCCAGCCTGGGCAACAGAATGAGACGAGACTCTGTTCCAAAAAAAAAAAAGAAAAGAAAAAGGAATTTGGAATATGGATTTGTGATTATTAATTTGCCCAATGTTTAGTCAAGATAGTCTGCAAATTGAAGTTTCATGATGGAACTGATGTGAGGCTTTGGGGGTGAGCTTTTCCCCGGCATCTCAACCTGGGGGAGGTAAAGTCCACATGCGAACAACTGTTAGGTGTTTTCAAGCCCTCAACCGTAAGACACCAGGTCTATCATGCTGATGCCTTCTCTTTGAAGGACTTAGGCCTTGATATCATTGTGGAAGACTTCTATCATTAGGCAAAATTTAGAAAGATGAGAATTATCTTGATTGCCAAAATTTTCCCTATGAGAAACCCACCTCGATTTTTAAAATTAAACTTTTTGAGCTAACTGCAGATTCCCTTTTATTTGTAAGAAATAATACAGAGACATTGGTGTAGCCTTTACCCAGTTTCCTTTAATGGTAACTGTCATGCAAAACTACAGTGTAATATCACAATCAGGATATTGGTGTTGCTACAATCAAGACAGAATATTCCATCACTGCAGGATCATCCCTCCTGCTGCCCTTTTAAGCCACAACCACCTCCCTCCTCCCTGGAAACCACTATTCTGTCCTTTGCATCTATAAATTTGCCCTTTCAAGAATGCTGGCTGGACGCGGTAGCTCATGCCTGTAATTTCAGCACTTTAGGAGTCCAAGGCTGGTGGATCACCTCAGATCAGGGGTTCCAGACCAGCCTGGGCAACATGGTGAAACCCTGTCTCTATGAAAAACACAAAAATTAGCCAGGCATGGTGGCACGCGCCTGTAGTTCCCGCTACTCGGGAGGCTGAGGTGGGAGGATCGCTTGAGCCTGGGAGGCGGAGGTTGCAGTGAGCCTAGATTGTGCCACTGCACTCCAGCCTGGGTAACAGAGGGATATCCTGTCTCAAAAAAAAATGTTTCATAAATAGAATTATACATGTAACATTTGGGGGTTGGCTTTTCCTGCTCAGCATAACTCCCTGGAAATTTGTCTAGTGGATCTACGGAGTTTTGCTGCTGTAGTAACATGAAGATGATCTAGCCCTCTTGGTCACAGCATTCCAAACCTACATTTCTATGCAGGGAATAGAGGTACGCTGTTTGGGGGATATTTATCATATGAGAGCTCAAACAATTTTTTGAACTCTTAACATGAGATTATCTTCTTTCGAAGAGCTTGTCTACCATCCAGAAAGACTGAGTAGGAGGCCAATATTATATTCCAGACTATTTTTACTCTGATAAAACTGAACATATTCAGTACAGTTGTGGTAGAGTTTATCTCTAGATACATTTTAGTTTGCTTTTTTTTTTTAACTTGTCTTAAATGTAAAAATTGAAAGGAAAACAGACATTTCTATGGTAGCCTTTTAAATTTCTTTAAACTGCTATGGACAGACTTTCACATTTCTTTAAACAATCATTTTCAGGGCTGGGCGCAGTGGCTCACGCCTGTAATCCCAGCACTTTGGGAGGCCAAGGTGGGCGGATCATGAGGTCGGGAGATCAAGACCATCCTGGCCAACATGGTGAAACCCCATCTCTACTAAAAATACAAAACATTAGCTGGGTGTGGTGGTGCATGCCTGTAGTCTCAGCTACTCGGGAGGCTGAGGCAGGAGTATCACCTGAATCCAGAAAGTGGAGGTTGTGAGCCAAGATTGTGCCACTGCACTCCAGCCTGGCAACAGAATGAGACTCCGTCTCAAAAAAAAAAAAAAAAAAAATCGTTTTCAGCTTATTTGTTCTGTTTTATATAGCATTTACTCCAATACGTGGGTAAGATGATTATAGCTACCTCTTTCGATCTTAGAACAGCCCTCTGAGGGTGATATTATTTTCCCTCCTCTACAGATAAGGCTTAAGAAGGTTAAGTAACTTGCCCCGGGTCACCTAATAAGTTCACAGATGAATGAGGACTGGAGCCAGGTATGTTCTCTGGGTCACAGTCTCTGTATTATGGTGTAAGGAAGGAACAGTCTTGCTACTGATTCTTTCTTTTTTTTTCTTTTTTGAGATAGAGTCTCGCTCTGTTGCCCAGGCTGGAGTGCAGTGGCGTGATCTCGGCTTACTGCAACCTTCACCTCCTGGGTACAAGTGATTCTCCTGCGTCAGTGTCCCGAGTAGCTGGGATTACAGGCGTGAGCCACCAATGCCTGGCTAATTTTTGTATTTTTAGTAGAGATGGGGTTTTGTCATTCTGGTCAGGCTGGTCTCAAACTCCTGAACTCTGTGATCCACCCACCTCGGCCTCCCAAAGTGCTGATTACAGGCGTGAGCCACCTCGCCCAGCCTTGTCATTGATTCTTAATAACCTGTTTTTATTTCACCAGTAACATTAACTCATTGTAGCAGAACAGAGGAGCCAAAAGAACAAACAGCTGTCTAAATCTGTATACATATTACCAGGGCAAGACTTCCTAAAAAGTCAAAAAACAACAAATGTGGAGAAAAGAGAATTACACACTGTTAATGGTAATGTAAATTAGTATAACCTCTATGAAAAACAGCACGGAGATGTCTCAAAGAACTGAAAATAGAACTACCATTCTACCCAGCAATCCCACTATGGGTATCTATCTACTTAAAGGAAAAGAAATCATTGTATCCAAAAGATACCTGCACTTGTATGTCTATTGCAGCACAATTCACAATAGCACAGATATGGAATCAACCTAAGTATCTAACAGTGGATGATGGATGAAGAAAATGTGGTATATGTATATCAGGGGATATTACTCAGCCATATAAAAAGAATGAAATTATGGCTTTTGTAGCAACATGGGTGGAACTGGAGGCTATGATCTTAAGTGAAAAAACTCAGAAAAAAAAATGATTTAAAAAAACCCTCAGAAATAAAAAGTAAAATACCATGTTTTCGCTTGTAAGTGGGAGTTAAACGGTGCATATACGGAGTCATGGAGTGTGGAATAATAGAAACTAGAGACTCAGAAAGGTGGGAGGGGGTGAGATGAGAAATTACCTTTTGGGTACAATGCACACTATTTGGGTGACAGATAAAAGCCCAGACTTCCCCACTACACAATATATCCATGTAACAAAACTGCCCTTGTGACCAGGTGCGGTGGCTCACACCTGTAATCCCAGCACTTTGGGAGGCAAAGGTGGGCAGATCACCTGAGGTCGGGAGTTTGAGACCAGCCTAGCCAACACGGCAAAACCCCATCTCTACTAAAAATACAAAACTTAGCCAGCCATGGTGGCGGGCGCCTGTAGTCCCAGCTACTCAGGAGGCTGAGGCAAGAGAATTGCTTGAACCCAAGAGGTAGAGGTTGCAGTGAGCCGAGATCGCACCACCGCACTCCTGCCTGGGCAACAGAGTGAGACTCCTTCTCAAGAAAAAACAAAGCAAATAAACAAACAAACCAAAACTGCAGTTGTACTCCCTAACTCTATAAAAATAAAAAAATACAATACTTTTCTAAAAGAACTTTCAAAGACACCTGGTTTAAGCAAGTACAATTTAGTTAACTATATAGTTTCAGTATACTCCTAAGTATTACAATTCACATTAACAGCAAAAATACACATGAAACATCAAGTTAACAGTGCATCTCTCCCTTTAAATGTTAGGTCGTGATAGCATTAGGAAGGCTTCAAAAGGAAAAATTCCTCATATGCTGCATTCTAAATCCCATATTTTTCTATCAGCTCCTTTGCTTTAGAAATATAGGCACTCATCGCATCTTCCATCGACAACCCTAGAAAGATACAAACAGGTTATCTCCCTGATTGGTGCACTGGGAAATTAGGAAAGTTGGCTTTAAACTTGTGAAAGACTAAAAAACCTTTTTGGAGGTTCCATGCTTCCCATTTGGCTTTGCCTTTTAAATCTAGCATTCCTGGACACTCTGGCAAAAGAAGGAGAGATGCATTTGCAAGTTAATGTTTTACTATGCACTTCTATAAACACTGTTGAAACGGAGCATATTATTATATTTTAAGTGATGATATATTATTATGTCATAATTATTAATATATTAACTGTAACATATGAATAGATTAATATTAATGATATATAATACAAGTAATACCAATATTAATGTCTCCAATTGTTGCCTGTTTGTAAAGCCCATAGAGGTCTTTCAGTTCTCCATCATCTGGTCTTGCTTTCAGCTTCCTCACTTCTTCTGCAGCCTTGTCAAAATCGGCCTAAAGGGAAAAAAAAAAGGAATAGGAACTCAAAGAGCAGGAAGACGAAGGTTTCAAATAGAAATGAGCTTTTGCTGCTCTAGTTCTATCAGAATGATCTTAATTTACTTGAATTCCTAGGAGTTCACCTCTCCTGGGACTTACCTAATATACAGGCAAAATATGGAGAACTACATAAAATTTGGAATACAGAAAATGTTAGGTTTCCTTTTTTTTTTTTTTTTTTTTTGGGCCAAGGTCTGGCTCTACTGCCCAGGCTAGACTGCAGTGACATGGCACAGTCTTCACTCACTGCAACAACCTCTACTTCTGGAGTTCAAGCCTCCTACCTCAGCCTCCCAACTAGCTGGGACTACAGGTGTGCAGCACCACACCTGGCTAATTTTTTTTTTTTTGAGACAGTCTTGCTCTGTTGCCAGGCTGGAGTGCAGTGGCGTGATCTCGGCTCACTGCAACCTCCGCCTCCCGGGTTCAAGTGATTCCCCTCCCTCAGCCTCCTGAGTAGCTGAAACTACAGGCGTGCACCACCACACTGGACTAATTTTTTGTATTTTAGTAGAGACAGGGTTTCACCATGTTGGCCAGGATAGTCTCAATCTTCTGACCTCATGATCTGCCTGCCTTGGCCTCCTAAAGTGCTGCGATTACAGGTGTGAGCCACTGCACCCGGCCAATTTCTGTATTTTTTGTAGAGATGGGGTTTGGTCATGTTGGCCAGGCTGGTCTTGAACTCCTGACCTCAAATGATCCGCCTGCCTCAGCTTCCCAAAGTGCTGGGACTACAGGCATAAGCCACTGCACCTGGCCAGTTTGCTTTTTTTTGGGGGGGCATTATTTATACTCAATGCAGTTTTCTGGATCACCTCACGAATGCACATCTTCTGCCTCAGTCCACACATGACTGCATGCAGGGGCTTTGCTACCAGCTAACGCCATCATCTAGGGTGTTTCTTTTCCAGTGCCCTCGTACCTACATTCTCCAATATCAGTATTATTTAGACCTAGCCAGTTTCTGCGAGTAATAAATATTCCCGATTTGGTTGAATTGCTTGTACAGATTCCTTTTCACAGTAAAACCTAAATTATAAGACTTATTGCAACTGAATTCTGGAAAAGCGGTGCTGCTTAGCCAATTTAGAACTCGAGAAACTCTGTATACAATATACTTGAGTAGTATGTGTGTAGACTTTCTAGAAACTTTATTTTTCTTTTTATTCATATATATTTTTTGAGATGGAGTCTCACTCTGTCACCAGGCTGGAGTGCAGTGGCACGATCTCGGCTCACTGCAACCTCCACCTCCCAGGTTCAAGTGATTCTCCTGCCTCAGCTTCCCAAGTGGCTGGGACTATAGGTGTGTGCCACCACACCCGGCTAATTTTGTATTTTTAGTAGAGACAGAGTTTCACCATGTTGGCCAGGATGGTCTTAATCTCCTGACCTCGTGATCTAAACTTTGTATACAATGTGCTTAAGCCTGGCATGGTGGCTCATGCCTGTAATCCCAGCACTTTGGAAGGCCCAGGCAGGGGGAATCACTTGAGGTTAGGAGTTTGAGGCCAGCATGGTGAACATAGCAAAACCCTGTCTCTACTAAAAATACAAAAATTAGCGGGGTGTGGTTGCACACACCTGTAATCCTAGCTACTCAGAAGGCTGAGGCACAAGAATTGCTTGAACCTGGGAGGCAGAGGTTGCAGTGAGCTGAGATCGCGCCATTTCACTCTAACCTGAGCGACAAAGTGAGATTCTGTCTCAAACAAACAACAACAACAACAACAAAAAACAACAGGTACTTAAGCAGGAATGCTTGACCCGAGTTAACTCTGAAAACTGGGACCTCCCTAACTCCGAAAGACCCTCAGGGTGGCCCAGGGTTCAGCCAGTAGCTGAAATATATAAGGAAGTCCAGTCTACTCTGGAGCCTGAGCGTTCCCAGACACTTCATCCCTTTTTCCTTCTAACCTCTTACTTTATACTCACGAAGGGCTTCTTGATTATTTTTCTTTACAGATTTTTCAAATAAACTGTGTTTTACCTTGTGTTATTTTTAAAAATTCAGGATAAACAGTAATTGTCAGTAGCCTGGCTATCAAACAGGGGAAGTTCAAGGACATACGCTAGCCGCACCCCATCCCCCAAACTTCTGATGCCAGCTCTCCCCTTGGACCCAAAGGCCTAGGAGAGAAAGTGGAGAGCCCCAATGTAACCTCAGAACCCCGTGGGCTCTGTGGAGTCACTGGGTCAAGTTTCCTTCCAGCCCCAAAGACAGGCAGTACTGTATGGCAGGCCAGGTCTCCGAACAGCTGAAAGGGCAGGCCTCCATAACGACTGCTTCGGCACTGACTGAGTGCTTAAGTTAAATATTAAAAGCGGAAAGAGCCACTGTCCTCATACAAAGGCTGCAATGTAACAAAAACCCACCAAGGCCGGGCGCGGTGGCTCACAATTGTAATCCCAGCACTTTGGGAGGCCAAGGTGGGCGAATCACCTAAGGTCGGGAGTTCGAGACCAGCCTGACCAACATGGAGAATTTGTATTGTAACCCCATCTCTAATAAAAAAAAAAAAATACAAAAAATTAGCTGGGCTCGGTGGCACATGCCCATAACCTCAGCTACTCGGGAGGCTGAGGCAGGAGAACAGCTTGAACCTGGGAGGCGGAGGTTGTGGTGAGCTGAGATTGCGCCACTGCACTCCAGCCTGAGCAACAAGAGTGAAACTCCATCTCAAAAAAAAAAAGAAAGAAAGAAAAAGAAAAACACCAAGAGTTTTGCCCAGGCCCTTCCTGGTCCTTGAGGCATGACAAGATAATGAAAAAATTCTTAGCAGGACCCATTTAGGATTAAATGAGTTTTACTGGAGTCTGAAGAAAATCCCCAGACCTCCACAAGCAGGTTTTATTGGGGTCTGAAGGAACTCCCCAAACCTCCAAGTCTTAGCAGGAGACAAGATAAGGGTAATCACCCCAGCACCTGGAACTATCCAGATGAAGTCAATTTACTAAGGCTCCAGAGGAAGGTGTTCAGGACTCAGCTCTTCGTTACAAATGAGAAAAAGTTAATCACTTAAGTCTTCAGATGAATGCACACTTACACGCAGACATATAACTTAGAAGTATATAAGCTCTGGAAAACTGTAGTTTTGAGTTGGTCTGGCGATAATTTCCAGGCCTTCTCCTTGTACGCAGTGACAGAAATAAACTCTCTTCTCTCCCAGGTCATCTGTGTCTGGTTACTGAGCAGAGAGAATAAGCAGCCTGCCCCTTGGTTTGGTCCAGGAACAGTCCACAACCAGAACGGCTGTTTCATGAAGAGCAAAAACCACCTGTAAGTTGGGGATCAAGGTCTTCAGCCTAGATAACCTTGACTATGGCCATCTCCTACCCAGTTCCCATGGGCGACTGAGAAGCACAGGAGCATGGGACAAGGGATGCCTTGTCTTCTGCGTGTCTTCCTAAGAAACTCTCGGCTACTTTATGTGTAATGCGATGGTTAAGAACACGACTCTAGAGCCAGACTGACTTGGTTTGAATCTCATTTCCAGCACTTAACAGCTGTGTGACCTTGGGCAAGTGATTGCACCTCTCTGCGCCTGTTTCTTCCTCTGCAATATGAGGTGATCATAACACCTATTCACAAGGTTGTCAGGAGGATTTAGATCAGTTAACAAGTAGATAAAGTACATAAAATCATGCTTGGCATACAGTGAGTGCTCAATAAAGGCTAGCTATTGTTATCTTTATAATAAGGCTTTTTTGGGGGAAAAAAGCAAGTTCTAGAAAAAAACTTAAAAAAGTTTTTGCAATACATGGTGAAACCATGTCTCCACTAAAAAAAGACAAAAATTAGTTAGGTGTGGTGATGCATGCCTATAATTCCAGCTACTCTGGAGGCTGAGGCAGGAGAATCACTTGAATCCAGGAGGCAGACGTTGCAGTGAACTGAGATCATGTCACTGTACTCCAGCCTGGGCGACAGAGAAAGACTGCCTCAAAAAAAAAAAAAAAAAAAAAAGTACTTGCAATAAAGCAAAACATAAGACATACTTTTAGTTGGCTGGGTGCAGTGGCTCACACCTGTAATCCCAGCACTTTGGGAGGCCGAGGCAGGTGGATCACAAGGTCAGGAGTTCAAGACCAGCCTGGTCAAAATGGTGAAACCCCATCTCTACTGAAAATACAAAAATTAGCCAGGCGCGGTGGCAGGCACCTATAATCGCAGCTACTTGGGAGGCTGAGGCAGGAGAATCACTTGAACCCAGGAGGTGGAGGTTGCAGCGAGTTAAGACTGTGCCACTGCATTCCAGCCTGGGCAACAGAGTGAGACTCCATCTCAAAAAAAAAAAAAAAAAAAAAAAAAGGAAATACTTTAAGTTTTAGTTTATGGTTTAGCAAAGAACACAAATTCTTTTTATGCATTCAGCTTTGTAAGTTGTGTAGAAAAAATAAACACTATAAAGAAGTATACTAAAATATGCAAATAGTAATTGCCTCTGATTATTGGTAAGTTCTGTAATTAAAAAAATTTTTTTTGTACTCTCCAAATTTTCTATAATGTGCACGGACTGTGTTTATAATGAGAACAAAATTAAGATCCTACATGAGTGGCCAGGGCTTCTGGGGCAAGGCTATTCAGAAGGGGTGGAGGACCTTCCTCTGCAGGTTTCTGGGCCATCTCAGGTGTTGTTTGCTGTAAAGTCTCACATTATATTCCAATGACAGCAACTCGACTCCTTTTATGTGCCAAGCCTTAATTAGAATTCTAAGCCTTCTTTAAAAACCATATGAGGCTGGGTGCAGTGGCTCACGCCTGTAATCCCAGCATTTTGGGAGGCTGAGGCAGGTGGATCACTTGAGGTCAGGAGTTCAAGACCAGCCTGGCCAACATGGTGAAATCAAGAATTTAGGTGAGGGTGGTGGCACACACCTGTGATCTCAGTTACTCAGCAGGCTGAGGCAGGAGAATAGCTTGGACCCAAGAGTGGAGGTTACAGTGAGCCAAGATCATGCCACTGCACTCCAGCCTGGGTGACAGAGAAGACTCCATCTCAAACAAAAAGAAAAGAGAGAGAGAGAGAAAAGCGATCTAATGAAAGTCTTGGACCTCTGCACAGAAGAGCTAAGCCCTGACACAGTTTCCCATGCCATTTCAGGGGTCCTCACTGTTTCTCCCTCCCCAGGTAGGGAGGAACCCTGTTCTAGAGCAGTGGCCAGTATCACTCTCTTTGCCCAGCTGGTCTGGTTCTGGCACCTCAACGCAATGCATTCCTGCCTTATGGGGCTGTTCTGATGTGCCTTCCTGCAGGAGGCCTTTCCCGTCGCAGCCATGTGAGCTGGAGTAGAAACAACACTGGCCTTGGCCAGGATACTCAGGATTCACTGGTAGCTTTGAGGCACACTGCCCTGGGACTCCACGCAAGAAACAAAGCTCCACTGAGATGCAGCTTCTGCCACAACAAGATAGTATCAGCCTCAGTGGGAAGGTGCTAGGGTTAAGGATGATTAAGAATATAGTTTTTTTGTTTTTTGTTTTTGAGACAGAGACTCGCTCTGTTACCCAAGCAGGAGTACAGTGGCACAATCATGGCTCACTGCAACCTCTGCCTCCTGATTCAAGTGATCCTCCCACCTCAGCCTCCCAAGTTGCTAGAATTATAGGCACGAGCTACCATGCCTGGCTAATTTTTTTGGTATTTCTAATAAAGATGGGATTTTGCCATGTTGGCCAGGCTGGTCTTGAACTCCTGACTTCAAGTGATCTGCCTGCCTTGGCTTCCCAAAGTGCTGGGATTACAGGCGTGAGCCCCCACACCTAGCCAAGAATGTAAAATATTTTTTATTTGGTTCTATGGACTCTGCCTTCCCAGAGCTCCCCTCATATCTCATACTAATTAGCAAACCTACTCAACAACGCCGATAGGCCAGGCCCTTGCCAGGCAGCTGGCAATGAACAAGGCAGTTTGCTTGAAGGCTCATAGCCTGGTGGGAGATGAACAGAGCAACGGGGCCACATGGGACTTGCTAGAAATAAGATGCAGCAGTTGCTCTGGAACACAGAGGAGGTGGCACAGGGGGAAGGTATGGAAAAAGCCGTCCCTGAGATGAGATCGTGATTGTGTTGTGGGGGTCAGGTCTGCGTTTGTTGGGTGCAAAGGAGCAGGGAAAGCTGCTCCCAGCAATGTGGACAGAACTTACTAGAGCTCAACATAAAGGCTGTGTGGGGTTACACAAATACTCATAAATAAATAAATGATCAATCAACAATCACCTTGGCAGCACCCACAAGGCCTCACGGACTGCTGGCGGGTGGCGTGAGCCTGGTCTGAGTCTATTAAGTACATCCTTGTTGGATGGTTAATGAGCAAGCAGACTGTAGGGGGATCGGAAAGTTATCATAGGTGAGACGCAGCTTTGAATACAGAGCTAGTACACTGAATTCCAAACCATTCTTGTTACCAGTGGAGGGTGTCCAAGTTCTTGGCATTTTGAACAAAAAATTGGACAAAATGCCCAAACAGAGCAAGGAAAGAATGAAGCAACAGATTTATGGAGAGTGAAAGTACACTCCGCAGGATGGGAGCCAGCCAAGCAAAGGGGCTCAAGAGAATATTCTGTGGCTTAAATACCCTCTAGAGGTTTCCCATTGGTTACTGGGAGTGCATCCTACATAAATGAGAAGTGGCCAGCACCCAGAGGCTAAAGTGAAGTTACAAAGTTACGCCTCTATGCAAATAAAGACTTGGCTTGCAATAAGTCTGATTGGTTGGGGAAAGTTGAAAAAAAAAAAAAAGAAACTAGCCAGGTGTGGTGGTGGATGCCTGTTGTCCCAGCTACTTAGGAGGCTGAAGTGGCAGGATTGCTTGAGCCCAGGAGGTCGAGGCTGCAGTGAGCCAAGATCCAGTCATCGCACTCCAGCCTGGGTGACAGACTGAGACCCTGTCCCAAAACAAACTAAATGTTACATCACAAGCGTATCCTAATTTGGACTTTTACCACATGCTAGACATTGTTTTAAGTGTGTTATACATATAACTCATTTAATGTATCTCTCCCCCATTTCTAAAGAAACGGAGGCACGGAGAGATTCACTATGTCATAGGCTAAGCAGAAGTGAGGCACAGATTTGAACGCAGATGACCTTGGAGTATGCATTATAACTTTTACCCAGGACAATATCTTGCCGGATTCAAACCATTAAATAAGTGAGCCATATTCTTTCTATGAAATTTTGTGCATGTAACAGATTACATTTTAGAGGCCAGGCTCGGTGGCTCAAGCCTGTAATCCCAGCACTTTGGGAGGCCGAGGCGGGCAGATCACTTGAGGTCAGAAGACAGAGACCAGTCTGGCTAACCCAGTAAAACCCCATTTCCAAACATCAGCAGAAAAAGAAACCCCATCTCCACTAATACTAGAAAAAAATAACCAGATGCGGTGGCACACGCCTGTAATTCCAGCTATTTGGGAGGCTGAGATACGAGAATCGCTTGAACCCAGGAGGCGGAGGCTGCAGTGAGCCGAGATCACATCACTGCACTCCAGCCTGGTGACAGAAGGAGACTCTGTCTCAAAACAAAACAAAAACAAAAACAAAAATTAGACGGGCATGGTGGCGTGTGCTTGTAATCCCAGCTACTGGGGAGGCTGAGACACGAGAGTGGCTTGAACCCGGGAGGTGGAGGCTGCAGTGAGCGGAGATGGCACCAACTGCCCTCCAGCCTGGGCGACAGAGTGGGACCCTATCTAAAAAAATAAGTTACATTTTAGAATATTTAATGATGAGAAACTGCCTCTACTACTGTCGGGTCTTACTATACACACAATAACATCATCGGTATATATGTAGACATATGTCATACACAGACACGCATGGGAAAAGCCATACAGGACGTACTGTAGGAATTACCCCAGCATGTCAGCAGTGGCTATCGTCTGGTGAAGGAATTCCTGATGATGATCATTTACTCTACATTTATTGTCTTCTCCAAAGTTTTCCACCCTTAGCAATTTTTTTTTAACATACCAATAAAACAGTATTTTTAACTCGGAGCTTCACAGATCTCTTCTGCTCAGTATGACACTAAAAGAAGTCTTGGCGGTCCCAAGCAAGGGGGCTGGCTGGCGGGGAGGGTGCGACCCGGCGATCTCGGCTCCCTCTAGGAGACAGACAGGAGGGCGGAGGAGGCCGGCTCCGTGCTCGCCGGTGTTCGTGCCCAGCCTGCGTTTTGGCTCCCGGTCGCTCACGGCCTCTGGGGTCCGGCAGGTCTGCCCTGGGAGCCACGGCTAGCCGTCAGCAGGCTCAGGTGCGGTCTACACTGTCCTCAGGGGCGCTAGGGAAGCAGCGCGCGTGTTCCCCGGGTCACCGCCGAGCGCTCCCGGGGGGCGCCAGGCCCACCGCGAGCCCCACCTGAGCAATCCCCCGGGGAGCGTCCCTCCCGCGCGGCCTCCCCGCGTCCCGGATACCTGCAGGGCCATGGCGGACCGCGCCGTCGCCGCCGCCGTCCCGGCACGCCGCCCCCTCCCGCACCCGCCGCTTCTTAAAGGGCCGCGTCTCCGCCGGCCGCTGCCATTGGTCGCGCTCCGGGCCCGGCCGCCTCCCATTGGCCGCAGGCGCGGGGGTGGAACTGGGCTGTGAGCCGCACCGCGCGCCGGGTTCCCCAGGCTGCAACTGCAAAGGCGAAGAGGAGAGAATTGAAATGAGTCCTCCCCTCCGCGCTTGGCTCTCTCTTCTATTCTTTCTCAAGATACTCTTTACAGGAAACCCAGAGAGGTCTCCCTAGGGCACAGGCCTCCCTTGGAATGCCTTCTTAAAAATAAATAAATAAATAAATAAATGTGTGTGTGTGTGTGTGTGTATACACACACCTAGAGAGACCCCCAACGCTCTTAAAATATATGTGTAATTTTAAAAAAATTTAAATTTATATGTAAATATAGATTTCAAATTTTATAAATTAAAAACATATAGATATACTTTTTTAAGAGAGGTGAGGGGGCTTGCTAGGTATATATATTATGTATTTTTTGTCTAAAAATTTACATATGTAAAATTGTATATATTTAAAATTTTATAAATTAGAAATATAAATAAATACAAACATATATATAAATTTTTTTAAGATATGTTGTGGGGGGACGGCTCGCTAAGTTGCCCAGGCTGGTCTCGAACTCTTGACTTCAAGCCATCCTCCCACCTCGGCCTCCCAAAGCACAGGATTCCTTCTTTATACATACTTCCCTCCTGTCCTTTGTTCCTAGAAATGCGGATGACGTATGCGTCTCCCCCATGCTGCCTCTAGGCTGGTTATCATGAGTGAAAGTAGCCTGTGGTTTGCACCTTTTCTCCTCTTTATAAAGCAAAAACACCTCAATTCTAGACACACGCTGCAACCAGCCTAACTCGTTTTTCATTATGGTAAAGGCGCAGGACTGAACACCTATTCAATTTAACCCAGTTTTCGAGGGGAACAAAATGTCACTCCAAGTCTGCAGACACACCGAATAGGGTTGTGACTTGCATTTTATTACATTTCCAAAGGACTGGAACCGAATCGGCTGGTCTTTCGAGGAGCTCATTTCCGACGCTTCGCGTGAATGGTAGCATTGGTGAAGGGCAGGAGAAAAAAGAAACTCATTGTCGGCAAAGCGACTGAGCTTGAACGTATAACAACGCAACGAGCAATCTTTCAGCTTGTTTTTGCATACAGCTACATTTTTAAAATATTTGCTTTTTCATGACAATCTTTTTTCCTCTCCTCACAAATATGTTCATGGTGAAATCAGTGCATTCCAAGTAAAGGACAAAAAGCAAAATGTTGGAAAAACCTACTGGGCAGTTTGTGTTTGAAGTCCGGGACGATGGGAAACGTCTAGTAGGGTACTGAGGCCAACAGCAGCTTCAGCACAGCCAGTGCGTCCTCTCTTAGCCTAGCCCTGGCTGCGGGGCAGAACCCTGTCCGTGGTGTTTCAGTGGGAAACACTGCGCTGAGGTCAGCCCATATCTTCAGCCGAGACATTCTGGCATTATAACCGCTACGATAAACCAGAAGAGGCGGCCGGGCACCGTGGCTGACGCCTATAATCCCAGCACCTTGGGAGGCCAAGGTGGGCGGATCACCAGGTCAAGAGATGGAGACCATCCTGGCCAACATGATGAAACCCCGTCTCTACTAAAATACAAAAATTAGCTGGGCATGGTGGCGTGCACCTGTGGTCCCAGCTACTCGGGAGGCTCAGGCAAGAGAATTGCTTGAGCTCCTCCGTCTCAAAAACAAACAAAAAAACGGAAGAGGTGAGAGATGGATGCTACATTGTCCTCTGCTTTCTTCTCTAAATCCAGAATCTTCTTTAAAGACCTCTTTTGAAAGTATTTTCTTCTCCTGGGTTGCCATTCCGCATCTCATTGACAAGCCATGAGTGTCTTCTCTCAGGACGCAAGAAAAGACCAGGCGCGGTGGCTCACACCTGTAATCCCAGCACTTTGGGAGGCCGAGGTGAGTGGATAACTTGAGGTCAGGAGTTCAAGATCAGCCAGGCTAACGTGGCGAAACTCCGTCTCTACTAAAAATACAAACATTAGCTGGGCGTGCTGGTGGGCATCTGTAGTCCCAGCTACGTGAGAGGCTGAGGCAGGAGAATTGCTTGAAGCTGCCTTCAGCCAACCTTCCCCTGGGAGGGGAGATTGCAGTGAGCCAAGATGGCACCACTGCACTCTAGCCTGGGCAACAGGGCGAGGCTCTGTCTCAGAAAATAAAAATAAAAATAAAATAAAATCCATAGCATGAGTTTCAGAATAGATTTTTCTTTGTCTATAAAGAAACATCCACTGGGATTCTGATAGGGGTTTTGTGGAATCTTTAGTGCTGTCAAGATGAAGAGTTACCTGGAAAAAAATGTTTTTTTTAAATTCAATTACCTGGAAAAAAAGACACAAACCCCAATCTGATCCTTAAGTCCCACCACCATTTTGACATAAGGCTGGGGCTGGTTTTGCTCTCTTGTCTGCATTGGTAATTTAGCTCTCCTTCTCTGAATAATACATGTGGTCCTCCAGGATGGCCCAGGTCCTGCTGACCTCTTCAACCACGTGTCTCACTGCTTTTCTTCCCACAGGCATGGACGCTCTCCCCCAGGTAACTGAAGGAATTCAAGTTCACTTTCTCCAGGTTTGTAGATACTTGCCACTCCACTGTCTGGAACACCCTTTCCTCACTTATTTTTTTTCCTTATTTTTTGTTTTTGAGATGGAGTCTCGCTCTGTCTCCCAGGCTGGAGTTCAGCAATGCGATCTCGGCTCACTGCAACCTCTGCCTCCCAGGTTCAAGCGATTCTGCTGCCTCAGCCTCCTGAGCAACTGGGATGACAGGTGTGCACCACAATGCCTGCTAAGTTTTGTATTTGTAGTAGAGACAGAGTTTCACCATGTTGGCCAGGCTGGTTTCGAACTCCTGACTTCAAGTGACCCACCTGCCTTGGCCTTCCAAAGTGCTAGGACTACAAGCATGAGCCACTGCACCCGGCTCCTTTTCCCACTTTCTTAACTAGCCAACTCCTTCTTCAAGACTCAGCCTACGTGGCAACACATGCAGGAAGCCTTTGAGATAAGAACTAGGTTTAGTGTGGTCCATTAGCCTCCGGTCGTCTCTCTCCGTCTTTCTTCGGTTATTCTCACCAGCTCCACCTGGCCGTTTTGCTATTCTAACCGGCCCGTCCCTCTCCTGCTCTCCCGTCTCTGTCTCAGAACTCCTCCCAGGGTTGGCCTCGCTCAGTGCTTCTGCTCCTCCAAGTGTGCTCATCTGTCGTCTCTCGGGAGGCCTTTCATCACCCATCCCAGCACCCTTCCTCTCTTCCCTGCTTTTTCGTTTTTGTTGTTTCTGACACAAAGCCTCACTCTATTGCCAGGCTGGAGTGCAGTGGCGTGATCTCAGCTGACTGCAACCTCCACCTCCTGGGTTCAAGTGACTCTCCAGCCTCAGCCGCCAGAGTAGCTGGTACTACAGGTGTGTGCCACCACACCCAGCTAATTTTTGTAGTTTTAGTAGGGATGGGGTTTTACCATGTTGGCCAGGCTGATCTTGAACATCTGACCTCAAGTGATCCACCCGCCTCAGCCTCCCAAAGTGCTGGGATTACACGCATGAGCCACTGTACCTGGCTTCCCCTGCTTTTTTTCTGTAGCGCTTTGAATCATCTGACAACTTATATCATTTACATTCTTTGTTTACTGTTTCTCCTCCTTTAGAACTCTGGCTCACTGCTTTATCCACAACACTTACAATTCAATGAATATTGTACCTGTAGGAAAGGAGGAGGAAGAAAGGGAGGAGGGTTTAAAAAGGAAGGATTAAAACTCTTCCAAATTTCCCTGTTTTCATAAAACAGCACTGCCAAGCCGCTGAGCCCCTAACAACCTTAGCCGCCTCCACATAGCCAAGTGGGCGAAGCCTGGCTGCCGTCTACCCTGAGACCTGGCAGAATGCCTTGTGATTTTCTTGGGAGCAAGGCTTCCCTATCCTTTTTTTTTTTTTTTTGGCTGAGCACAGGGGACTTTCTTGATGGTACATGACAAGGTGGGGCTCCCTAGGCACCTCTCTCTTCAGGGGGCTCTTCGTGGAAACTGTGAGGAGGGGAGATTCTCAGTGTGGTGGGGGCCGAGTAGAGCAGGGACTCCCCAGCAGTGAGGGCCTCTCTCTGGCTCTTGTGCTGTCACTGGGGCTGGTGGTCCAGGGGTCTTACTCCTTGGAGGCCATGTGGACAATGGGGTCCATCAACCTGTTGCTGTAGCCAAAGTCATTGTTGTATCAGGAAATGTGCTTGACAAAGTAAGTGGTCACTGAGGGCAATGCCAGCTCCGGCATCAAAGGTGAAAGAGTGGGCGTCGCTGTTAAAGTCCAAGGAGATGACCTGGTGCTCGGTGTAGCCCGGGATGCCCCTGACGGGCCCTCCGATGCCTGCTTCACCACCTTCCTGATGTCGTCCTATTTGGCAGGTTTTTCCAGACGGCACATCAGGCTCATGACTGACACGCTAGTGGTGGGGACACAGAAGGCCATGCTAGGGAGCTTCCCATTCAGCACAGGGAGGACCTTGCCCCTAGGACTTCCCTATTTTTGGGAGAGTCTCACAAAGGTGTTTCTCATCCATGTCCCTAGTTCAGTTGAGACTAGGTGTTTCCATCTTCCCTCCTTTCTCCGCACTCCCTACACCTACTTGCCCACTTCACGATGGGGTTGCAGGCTTCTGCCTATGTCTGTAGAACTGCTTGCTGAAGTTTAGTTTGTTGCTCAACTGAGTGACCCACCGCTCATCACACCTGCCATCTGACCTCTGAGACTAGGAATGCCATCCCATGGCATTAGAGCTGCAGGGAGCTGTCATCATATTGGGCTTGACTTTGCTGTTTTGTGAGGCCTGCGAGCTGCTTAATTGCTTGAAACTCCTGACGTTCACACTGTCTCTGTGGACACAGATATTCTTTGGAGTACTATACACTCCTAATTAGTAGAGCTTTCAATATTCATTTTGCAGCTCATCATTAAAGTTTATTCTTAGTAACTGGTTTAAAATAACCGATTATTGTTTACATACCAACTACTGTTATATATAATCCAACAATCACACACACACACACACACACACACATACACACACACAGCCAAGGTCAGAATACCATGAAGGGAAAGAAGAATCCGGTGGCCAATTCCCTTACATTCTTCTATTGACAAATTTTCTTGTTGGGGCCTTCATTTACTTCATCAAAAGATTGCAGCTAATGATAAAATTTATTAATCACTCTTTTAATTATTTATTTGTTTTGGAGACAGGGTCTCACTCTGTTGCCCAGGCTGGAGTGCAGTGGTGTGATCAAAGCTCACTGTAGCCTCCACCTTCTGCGCTCAAGCAATCCTCCTGCCTTAGCCTCCCAAAGTGCTGGGATTACATGTGTGAGCAACCACAGCTGGCCATCACTCAGAAACTTAAATCACTGTCAAGTAATGGAAAGTATACAAATCAAACAGTAGTCCAATTCTAGAATTAATATAAAAGAACACTCTAATATTCAAAGAGCAAACATTTCACAGGATAAAACAACTGTCATTAAAAAGCAAAACTGGCCAGGTGTGGTGGTGCACATCTGTAATCCCAGCACTCTGGGAGGCCAAGGTGGGAGCATTGCTTGATCCCATGATTTGAGACCAGCCTGGGCAACATGGCAAGACTCAGTCTCCACAAAAAGTACAAAAATTAGCCAGGCATGGTGGCACGCTCCTATAGTCCCAGCTACTCAGGAGGCTGAGGTGGGAGAATGGCTCGAGCCTGGGAGGAGGTTGCAGTGAGCTGAGATGGTGCCACTGCATTTTAGCCTGGGCAAAAAAGCAAGACCGTGTTTCCAAAAATGAAAAAAAAGTAAAACTGATTCTTCAGTATAGGATATCAAATATGTAAGGTAATAATTTGAGAAACACAAAAAAGTGTTATGTGAAAAGAAAATCAGAAGATACAAGCTGTATTATTTTAATGTAAAAGCATGCACATATGTGAAACAAAGTAGACGGGAACCCTAAAGAAAAAAATGAGCATGGGCTGGGCATTGTGGCTCACGCCTGTAATCCCACCACTTTCAGAGGCTGAGGTGGGTGAATCACCTGAGGTCAGGTATTCAAGACCAGCCTGACCAACATGGAGAAACCCTGTTTCTACTAAAAATACAAAATTAGCCGGGCGTGGTGGCACATGCCTGTAATCCCAGCAACTCTCAGGCTGAGGGAGGAGAATTGCTTGACCTCGGGAGGCGGAGGTTTCGGAGAGCCAAGATTGTGCCACTGCACTCCAGCCTGGGCTACAAGAGCGAAACTCCATTTCAAAAAAAAAAAAAAAAAAAGCAGGGGGCATGATTGGTGATTGGGTCATGGAAGAAAGCTTTTTACTTTTTAGTTGTAATGTTTGTGTAATATAAGAGGAAGAGAAATTACTTTCAAAATGTACTTGTTGATTTAAGCAAAATACTTGTGGAAATTATACTGCTAGTTTTGTTTTTTGTTTTTTGTTTTTTTCTCTGGACAGCCCTTCCCTGAGATATACTGCTAGTTTTAAAATAAAACACAAGTACTAAAATAATAGAGGTTATGTTTCATTTTTATTAACTTGGTTGAGACTGAATTCACTATAGTTCAATTTATCAAGCACATAACTATGTGCCCTGCACCTAACAATCATCTTAGCATACAGGATCATCTCTTCTAATCCTCACATTAGATACTATTTTTATCACTTCATAGAGGAGGTTAATAAAGTTGCCTAGGGTCATAAGCTCTTCAGTGATGAAGTTAAGATTTCAGCCCAGAGCCAAGTAATGTAACGGCTGATGTTTTCTATAGAGAAAATGTAAGCCAAGATAGCTCAAACTATAAATCTGGAAACTTAGGGGGGTCAGAAACGCATGCACGTTTCCTTCCCATTACTTTAGCATTTTAATTAGACGCGTGTGTGTCATTATTTGTCTTTGGAAATGCAAGCTGCTTGAAGTTCTTCACAGCGAACTCACCCGATTCATTTTATGAAACACAAGCCTGTTCTTACAAACTCACTGTAATCTCTTTTTCATCTTTCTAATGTGACAAAAATCACATTGCACTTTACCCTGTGTAGTGTAACCTCCAACGATCTTTGACCAAAAGCCATATCGTTTTATTTTGTTGTGTTTGCTTTATGGCCAGTTAGGTACTTCATAGGTACTTAAACATGAAAATTGAAATTACAGAGGCCAGGTGTGGTGGCTCACGCCTGTAATCCCAGCACCTTGGGAGGCCGAGGCAGGTGGGTCACGAGGTCAGGAGACTGAGACCATCCTGCCTAACACAGTGAAACCCCGTCTCTACTAAAAAGACAAAAAATCAGCCGGGCATGATGGCACGCGCCAGTAGTCCCAGCTACTTGGGAGGCTGAAGCAAGAGAATCGCTTGAACTCGGGAGGCCGAGGTTGCAGTGAGCCGAGAACGCGCCAATGCACTCTAGCCTGGGCAAGACTCCGTCTCAAAAAAAAAAGTTATTCGGCCTCTTCATCACTTGTCCCGGACTTTGCAGCGACTCCGATGGTAACTTGAGTCTTCATTGGTTGGAGTAGTCACAGTGGACACTGGATGGGACATTCTGGGCAGCTGTTGCTGAATTCAAGGCAACTCTTACTGCCTTTCTCTTTTCAGGGCTCAAGATTGCCTGCATTATTGCCTATGGGCATGTGTTTTATTCAACACTCCTCCCTTTTATCTTGATTTTCGTGGTGCTGGAGAGTCCGCAGGGATTCTACGGGGACGGGCTCACTGGGACAAGGGCTGGAGATGTGCGTCCTAGAGGCATAGCAAATACGGAAAAGCGAACAGAGATAGAGGGCTAAGACTCCAAGGCATTGAAAGGTAGGAATTGGGTTAGAAGAGAGAGGGCAGCACAGACTCCTCGAGAGGGCCAGTCCTTTGAGGCCTCTGAACAACTAGGCAGTCCAAGTCCGGAGCGTCTGCTTACCCGGGCAACCGCAGGGTCTCGCGATACCGACCTTGCGCCTGCGCACTGCTGCTGTAGGGGGCCAGTCCGCAGCCTCCACCCCCGGGCCTAAATTCGAGTCTAAAAGATGGGGCCTCGATGTGTAGTTTCCAGGCCGCGGGAAGCTGTGGGTCGCTTTCCCCTCTCCAGAGCGACCTAACGCAGGATAACGCTGCACTGCTCCGAGCAACTTCCGCCCCGCCCCACGTCGCACTCGAAGGCGTGGCCGAGAGGCGACGTCTCCGCGCACGCGCGGCGCAGGCGCGCTAGGATCCGGCGCTGTCGCCCTCGGGTTCCAGGTAGCCACGCGAAGCGCGCGCTGGCAGGAGGCCTACGCGGGAGGGATCTGGCCCGGGACTCCGCCGATTCTGGAGGCCGAAGCCCACGCGCACACAAGTCCTCCGCGGCTTCCGGGCCACCCAGTCCCGGGGCGGGCGCGCTCACTCAGAGCTTCCGCGCCTCTCCTCAGGTTCCTCTGCTGGATTGCAGCCCCGGCTGGGCACCAGGAACACACAGCGAAAATCCCACGCCGATCCTTCTGTTCTCCACGGTCTCCAAGGAGACACGGACACCAGAACAGTTCCGTGTGCTAAATAGTAAAGCAGTAAGGTACTCGATCCAGGGGCGGCGTGCAGTGGGGAGGTGGTCGGTGCCAGGGTCGGCGGTCGCCCCTCGGCTATGGCGGGATCCAGAAACTGGGAATCACTCCGATACTTTCTTCAACTTTACTCCCATCTGGTCACTACTGCTTCCGGAGATTCTACCTCCTTTTCCGACTAACATGTATTTCTCTGCAGTCCTCTTTGCGGCGCCTCTAGAGCAGGCCACTGCTATTTCTAATCTGGACGACTCCAGGAGCGTCTGTGTTGCTCAAGTACCCTTCCTTTGCCCAGATCCGCAAAGATCTATAACGATCTTTCCAATCATGACGCCTCTTGTTTTAGACATTAAAGTCGCTTCCCACTGGAAGGCTTGCAAAGGTCTTCACTATCTGGTCCTTACCCACCTTTCCTAGTTTCTCACCGTTTACTCTAGCATCTCTGCTCCAGCCACATTGAACTTACTTAAACTTTTTTTTGGGGGGGGGGACATAGCAGTCGCCCAGCAGGCTGGAGTATAGTGGCGCTATCCCGGCTCACTGCAACCTCCGCCTCCCAGGTTCAAGTGATTCTCCTGCCTAAGCCTCCAGAATAGCTGGGATTACAAGCGCCTCACCACACCAAGCTAATTTTTTGTATTTTTAGTAGAGACGGGGTTTCACCATGTTGGCCACACATTGGGGAATTGTATAGGAATGCTGCAAGAAGCAAATAATCCATGGAGAGAGTGCTTTATACAGTGATACACTGCACAGACACACTTGACTTCAGCATCAGCCACTAGCCTAGTAAGTGGAAATATAAATGGAAAGGACATAACTTCCTTTAGTTTTGCCAGGTGGGGTCCCTGTGGTTCTAGCTGAGCCCCAGGAAGGAAGGGAAGGAAACTGAGGGCAGAGAAAGGAATGCGTAGTTGCTTCTGGGAGATAAACAGGATTATGCTTTCTGGACCAGTAGTTTATAACATTTTCCCATTAAGCATCCCTATTCTTATTTTTCCTCAATGGATTAATATTTTTAAATTTCATTACATTTCCCTAGTCTTCATGAAAATACCAGCCAGAGAAGTCAGCTTGGGGGGGCCCCATAAGGAGGCATGGCAGGGGCATGGTGGCTCACACGTGTAATCCCAGCATGTTGGGAGGCTGAGATGGGTGGATCGCCTGAAATCAGGAGTTTGAGACCAGCCTGGCCAACATGGTGAAACCCTGTCTCTACTAAAAATACAAAAATTAGCCAGGCCTGGTGGCAAGTTCCTGTAATCACAGCTACTGGGGAGGCTGAGGCAAGAGAATTGCTTGAAATTGGGAGGCAGAGGCTGCAGTGAGCTGAGATCGTGCCATTGCACTCTAGCCTGGGCAACAAGAGGGAAACTCTGTCTCAAAAACGAAACAAACAAAAAAAGAGCGGGGAATGTATGCCTGCATATGTATCAAATGCTATAGGAAGGTTATTCAAGAAATTTAGGGCTCTTGGTGGGGGGAGACTTAGAAAAGTGGACATGAAAGTATTATTTGAAGTTTTAATCATGAGATGACTGTTCCAGTTCTTTAAAATATCACACCTGATTAGTTGTGAATGGCAGAGGACCCAGACTCCTTGCAGATTGTAAGCTCTCTGCAGGTGGATGGTGGGGCTTGTTTACTGTCAGCCCCAGGACCTAGAACACCACTTGCACACTGGAGGCTCTCAGATGATTTTTTTTTTTTTTAAAGACAGAATCTAATGAATTACTGGGCTGGAGTGTGGTGGCACGATCACACTCACTGCAGCCTTGATCTCCTGGGCTCAAGTGATCCTCCCACCTCAGCTTCCCAAATAGCTGGGACTACAGGTATGCCCCACACTTAGCTAATTTATATATTTTTTGTAGAGGGTTTCTCCATGGTGCCCAGGGTGGTCTTGAACTCCTGGGCTCAACTGATCTGCCCACCACAGCCTCTCAAAATGCTGGGACTGAAGGCATGAGCTGGCCTAGAATATTTGTTGAATCAATGAATGGAAGCCCAGCTAGACAGCAATTTGGAAAACAGTAACAAGTTATAAGATTAATACCATGCAGTCACTAAAAGGTTAATTATGAATAAGTAGAAACAATATTTTTAATAAATGAATAGACAGATGGAATTGCCCTATGATTATAATAATAAAACATTCACATATTGCTTGTATAGGAATAAAGACAAGTCCTTTGAAAAAAAAAATGGGGAAATTAAACACTGGTCACCCATAGTACTGAATTTTCTTTTTAAGATGGGGTTTCACCATGTTGGTCAGGCTGGTCTTGAACTCCTGACTTTGTGATCCGACTGCCTCAGCCTCCCAACTAGTGGGATTACAGGCGTGAGCCACTGTACCCAGCCAGTGCTGAGTTTTCTAAAGGGCCACAGTAAAGCATTCAAAATGGGGTAAGAAAAGTGGAGAAAAATAAAATTACTTAATCTTTAAAAAGAGGGTAAGTGTATACTCACCTAATTGGATTTACATAATCAGGCTTGCTCTAGCTTATCAAGAATCAGAGTACAGGCTGGGCGTGGTGGCTCACGCCTGTGATCCCAGCACTTAGGGAGGCCAAGGCGGGTGGATCACCTGAAGTCAGGAGTTTGAGACCATCCTGGCCAACATGGTGAAACCCCATGTCTACTAAAAAAAAGTACAAAAATTAGCTCGGCTTAGTGGCAGGCATCTGTAATCCTAGCTACTCGACAGGCAGGAGAATCGCTTGAACCCAGGAGGTTTAGGTTGCAGTGAGCCGAGATTGCACCATTGCATTCCCGCCTGGGCAACAAGAGCGAAATTCTGTCTCAGAGTACAACCAAAATATTCTTAAGTCATGTAATTGTAGTTAAGATGAATTTTTTCTGTTGTCATTTTGTTTCTCGGGAGGATTTTCCAAATGGCTGCAGCTCCTCAGGCACCAGCGCGGGGATCTGTGCGTAAGACGAGACCTTTGGTTGTGAAGACATCGTTGAACAACCCATACACTGTCTGCTGGAGCACTCTGGGGAGCGAGGATATGCACTTCATCCTACAGACGCTGGAGGACAGGTTTAAAGCTATTGGACTTCAGAAGATTGAAGACAGGAAGAAGAACAAAACGCCTTTTCTGAAAAAAGAAAGCAGAGAGAAATGCGGCCTCGACGTTGATATCAGCAAGGATCTGAAGAAGAAAACAGATGCTAAGCAGCAGGTGTCAGGGTGGACGCCCGCACATGTCAGGAAGCAGCTTGCCATTGGTGTTAACGAAGTTACCAGAGCCCTGGAAAGGAGTGAGCTGCTGTTAGTTCTGGTGTGTAAATCTGTCAAGCCTGCCATTATCACCTCACACTTGATTCAGTTAAGCATCAGCAGAACTGTCCCTGCCTGCCAGGTCCCCCGGCTCAGCGAGAGAATCGCCCCTGTCATAGGCTTAAAATGTGTTCTAGCTTTGGGGTTCAAAAAGAACACTAGTGACTTTGTGGACGAAGTAAGAGCCATCATCCCCAGAGTACCCAGTTTAAGTGTACCATGGCTTCAAGACAGAACTGAAGATGCCAGGGAAAATTCAGAGACCGAACCTGTGGAAAGCCAAGACAAAGAGCTTTTGGACACTTCATTTGACGATCTGTCAAAACCTAAGAGAAAGCTTGCTGAAGGTCGGCAGGCTTCTGTAACACTACAACCTCTTAAAATAAAGAAACTGATTCCAAACCCTAATAAGATAAGGAAACCACCCAAAAGTAAAAAAGCTACTTCAAAATAATCGTGCATAAACTTGTCATGTCATATAGTTTGTAAAAGGACACCTATAAAGAAGCCTTGAAATTAATAAAATGAGTTATATTTACATATATTCATAAGGTCCTGTTTGGTAATATTCAAATGTGTAACTATGGCACAGATATGCCGAAGACTGAAAACACTATTAAGTGTAGAAAATATTCAAAAATAGGAATATCCAAACAGAAGTTTATTGAAACTAGTGTCCGTGCATGTATAAACTGACTTTTTCAAAGGCTGGTAGAGTGCCTCTGAGCAAGAATATCTGTGCCCTACAACACTTAGCATTTTCCTATCAAAACTGGAAAATGTGCCATAGTAAATGTTCTAGTCACTCAGGCAGGTAGAACTGAATTGAGGAAGCATTATCACTTTTAAAGCAAAGATCCCAAATGCCAAGCAATCCCATCTTCAGAAGCAATATGTCATTTTTTTACTTCATGTCAACTTGACTTTTAGGTAGGAATGGACATGGGCTTGGGAGAAAGTCTTAATATTTAGAAGAGGAGGCTGGGTGCGGTGGCTCACACCTGTAATTCCAGCACTTTGGGAGGCTGAGGTGGGAGAATCACCTGAGGTTGTGAGACCAGACTGACCAACCCCGTCTCTACTAAAAATAAAAAATTAGCTGGGCATGGTGGTGTGCGCCTGTGATCCCAGCTACTCAAGAGGCTGAGGCAAGAGAACTGCTTGAACCTGGGAGGCGGAGGTTGTGAGCCGAGATCTCGTCATTGCACTCCAGCCTGGGCAACAAGAGCAAAACTCAAAAAAATAGAAAAAAAAAAAATACCAAAAACATAGAAAAAGCCAGGTAAGGCATTTTGACTGGGTACAGTTCACCTGCATTATGTGATTCACTTACCTCCTTGGAAATGTAACATGTATAAAAGGTAATATGGTAATTGGATAAAATGTGACCAAAAGATTAAAAACACTGAGGAGCTTGGGTTCTCAGAGGTGGGTCTGTGGCAAGAATCCTTTAGGTTAGGAAATGGAGCATAACCAATGCTCTCTGTTGAGTGCCTGCTGTTTACAGTGTGTTTGGAAAAGTTAGTTTCTATCATTTAGAAGGAAGGTGTTACTAAAGATTTTTCCAGCTGAAAGAAAATCTGGCTGACTCATGGATTACACTTCTTCATTTAAATTTTACTTAGTGCCATCTTGGCCAAAAGGAAAAAAAAAAAAGGGTACCTTATTGAATAGAACATTTTCATTACAAAGTACAATGCAATGAAGTTTTTTAATCTACAAGACACTACATATTGCATTTTTGTTTTAATAGCTACTTCGTAAGCAAGCAGTTTAATTCTCTAAAATGTTAATTAGTAATCTGCTTCAATTATAGAGGCAAATGTAGTTATTACTTTGTTTAAAAGTGATTAATAATTTGACAAGTTATGTAAATATCTCTTTAAAGGAACAGTGTAACTATCATCATGAGGTAAGCTCATGACAAAATTTCCAACGGGCAATTCGGCAATTATTTTAGTTTTGAGAGAGTGTCTCACTCTGTCGCCCAGGTTGGAGTGCAGTGGTGCGATCCCTATTCACTGCAACCTCCACCTCCTGGGTTCAAGTGATTCTCCTGCCTCAGCCTCCCAAGTAGCTGGGATTACAGGCCTGTGCTACCACGCTCAGCTAACTTTTGTATTTTTAGTAGAGATGGAGCTTCACCATATTGGCCAGGCTAGTCTCAATTCTCCTGACCTCAGGTGATCTGCTCCCCATGTCCTCCCAAAGTACAAGGATTACAGACTTGAGCCACCATGCCTGGCCAATTCTGCAATTATTTGAAAACCTACTTTGCATAAGACTTTGAGCCATGAAAACGAGTGGGACGTAAATTCCTAAACTAGAGCCTTGACTCCAGGTTAAGTCAAAATCTTTACTTAATGCTGGTGTCTCAAACCACATTCCAGTGAATGAGTACTGTTTTGTTTCTTGAAGACTTTTTCCTGTTAGGAAATAATGCTAATATAATTAGGGTGGAACCATCTGAAATGCCAAGTCTTTCACTGTCTCCAAGAAAGGTCCTGATTATGCACTACTGTGGGGCCCACATCACCCTCTGGTGGTAGTCTCAGGGATGCCACAGCTGTGGGTTGGTGTTCAGAATAATGAGAGTTCAACTCCTTTGTAGACACCAGGGTCAACAAACTTTCTGTAAAAGTCCAGAGAGTAAATATCTTAGGCTTCACAGGCCACACAATCGGTCACAACCACTGAACTCAGCTTTGTAGCATGAGGCAGCCACAGGCACTATGTAAATGAAAGTGTGGCTATGGCCAGGCACAGTGGCTCACATCTGTAATCCCAGTACTTTGGGAGGCCAAGGCAGTAGGATTACTTGAGGCCAGGAGTTAAAGACCAGCCCGGGCAACATAGCAAGACCTTGTCTCTACAAAAAAAAGAAAAAATTAGCTAGGCGTGGTGCCATGCATCTGTAGTCCCATCTACTCAGGAGGCTGAGGCCACAGTGAGCTATGACTGTGCCACTGTACTCTAGCCTGGGCAACAGAGCAAGATCCTGTCTTAAAAAAAAAGTATGGTCGTGTTCCCATAAAACCTTATTGAGGGACACTGGAATTTGACTTTTGTATTATTTGCATATGTCATTAAATGATGTCATTTTTTTTTGGCTTTTTTCCCCTCAACTATTCAAAAAAAAAAAAAAAAAAACCCATTCTTAGCCTATAGGCTGTACAAAAACAAACCATGGACTGGATTGAGCATACAGGCCATAGTTTGGTGGCCCCTTCCTGGTATAAGATACGATTGGTTTCACTGGACTCATAACTTGACACCATCATGTTGTCTAAAACAATTAACTTTTTCTGCACTGAACATCCTAGGCGCTGGTACAGTAAAGGCAGGAAAAAGCATCTACTCTACAGTATCTGAGTCAAGGCCCGGCTACGTGGCTTTGGTTAACGTCTTATTTTTCCCTTGGATTACTGGCAATATAAACACACATCTGTACACCATGACAGTTTGTTTTTCAAATTCTAGATAAAAACACCATAACAAAATTATGAACACTTATTTACAAATAAGACATTTTCCATGAGTGTGACTCATGGCAGTTTTCATGAGAAAGTCAGCGTAGAGGATTATGTGCAATCTTGCATAAGTAATAAAAACATTCAAACGATCCATGTCCTGATAGCACAAATAAGTTCCACCAGGCATCTCTTTTGACTTTACAGCTTTATTTCCTTTTCCTCATATCTCCTTGATGTTGCAGAGAAGAAACTGATCTTTGCAGAAGAGCAGACAAGTCTCATTAGTCGCAGGCATAGGCTCTTTCAGAGAGCATACTTAGCGCTTGCACAAAACTTTGCTTTTGAAGCAATCCACTGACCTGGTGAAGATCAAAGTCTAAACCTGTGTGTTTATTGATCTGGCAACTTTACTTATGGAGAAATACATGTACAAGTCACCAGGATATTTTAATATTGCTCCACACTTAAATACCCACCACTTGTCGCTGAGCTACAGAAGTGCTGATTCCATAAATGTTCCCAGTGAACCATGTAAGATAATACCAGTAAAAAAATTTCCAGATGGATCTTTTGTTCTGTTACATGGACAAATATACCATCACTTAAGAAACAGAAATGCATCAGTTTGTCTCCAAACAATAGCAAAGATTTTCTTACATGATTCTGTAACTTCTATTTAGTTTATAGAAAAACAGTCCCTTTTCTAGAGATTGGAAAAATACTTCTCTTCAAGAGACAGTCAGAAGTTTGAAAAGTACAAGAATGTGCTCTTTGTAGCCTTTCATCCCTCCCACAAATGGGTCAATAGTGAAAAAAGGATGAAATTTAACATTCTTGTTAGAAGTGTGTACAAATGTCACATGTGGACATTTGTCATCTTTTCTGATTATCGACTACTTCAATTTCACTTGAGTTGTGCTTTTATTCTTCTTTGGAATGGCAGTTCCAGGCATCATTAAATATTAACGAATGATGATATCAGAGTTCTAGAAATAAAAATATCCATCTATTGTAGTACTAGTCCCACCTGAAGAGAGGGAAGAAATGGAATAGTAAGAAAAATTAGATTGCAATGTAGTAAGATAGATATGTCTTTCTAAAAGCTGTCTTAAGGCTGGGCATGGTGGCTCATGCCTATAATCCCAGTACTGTGGGAGGCCAAGGTGGGTGGATCATCTGAGGTCAGGAGTTTGAGACCAGTCTCGTCAACATGGTCAAACCCCATCTCTACTAAAAATTAAAAAAAAAAATTAGCCAGACATGGTGGCAAGTACTGGCAATCCAAGCTACTCGAGAGGCTGAGGCAGAAGACTCAAACCCGGGACATGGAAGTTGCAGTGAGCCAAGATCACGCCACTGCACTCCAGCCTGCATGACAGAGTGAGACTCCATCTCAAAATAAATGAATAAATAAAATAAAAGCTATCTTAAGCCTAAGTGAAGCAAGTATGAAATTGTCTAGATACATCTGTTGAGTTTACAAGGGCTACATCCACTTCACTTACCTTTTCAGAATCTGTACCTGGACACCTCCAGTTGTACAGGTAATACTGCAAATTGCCATCTCCTATACCAAACTTGAGTTTTTCCAAGAATGTCTTATTTTCCATCAAATCCAATGCATTGAATACATCAAATCCTTTCTGCCAATGTAAAAAGGATGTACAATTTAAAACAAAAAACTGGAGTGTTTTCTATATTACATATCTCAATGTAACAATTCTTCTACTAATAGCTCGAATATACATTTATAATAGAATTTAATATCTGTGATGTATAGCACAGGTTAAGAATTCAGGGCCAGGTGCTGTGGTTCATGCCTATAATCCCAGCACTTTGGGAGGCCGAGGCGGGTGGATCACTTGAGGTTAGGAGTTCAAGACCAGCCTGGCCAACATGGCAAAACCCCATCTCTGCTAAAAATACAAAAATTAGCCGGGTATGGTAGCACATGCCTGTAGTCCCAGCTACTCAGGAGGCTGAGGCAGGAGAGAATTGCTTGAACCTGGGAGGTGGAATTGTAGTGAGCCGAGATCGCACCACTGCATTCCAGCCTGGAAGACACAGCAAGACTGTCTTTTTTTTTTTTTTTTTTTTTTTTTTTTGAGACGGAGTCTTCCTCTGTCACCAGGCTGGAGTGCCGAGGCGCGATCTCGGCTCACTGCACCCTCCGCCTCCTGGGTACGAGTGATCCTCTTACCTCAGCCTCCCAAATAGCTGGGACTACAGGCACGCGCCATCATGCCTGGCTAATTTTTGTATTTTTAGAAGAGATGGGGTTTCACCATGTTGGCCAGGATGGTCTCGATCTCCTGTCCTTGTGGTCTGCCCACCTCGGCCTCCCAAAGTGCTGGGATTACAGGCATGACCCAGACTCTGTCTTAAAAAAAAAAGAAATAAATAAACAATTCAGTTTAAAATTGTCTTATGAAGCTAGCGATGTTGCTGGATATGGGGGCTCATGCCTGTCATGCCAGCACTTTGGAAGGACAAGGTGGGAGGATCATTAGAGCCCAGGAATTTGAGACCAGCCTGGGCACAGGTTGTAGGTGTAGGTGTAGGACACTCTCTCTACAAAAATAAAAAGATTGGCTGGGCATGATGGTGTACACCTGTGGGCCCAGTTATGCAGGAGGCTGGGGCAGGATTATGGAAGCCCAGGAGGTGGAGGTTGCAGTGAGCTGTGACTGTGCTAGTGCACTTAAGCCTGAGCGACAGAGTGACAGCCTGTCTCAAAAAACAAAAAACTAGTAGTGAATCTGATGAAGTCAGCGAGATTAATTCAGAAATGCTGAATCCCAAAAATTAAATGTAGTATGACGGCTGCCACTGGCATAAAATTACTTATTAAGATTTCAGAAATTATTTTGTTCTGTTTTATTTATTTTTAATTTTTTTTGACATGGAGTCTCACTCTGTCACCCAGGCTGGAGTGCAGTGGAATGATCTCAGCTCACTGCAACCTCCAACTCTCATGTTTAAGTGATTCTCCTGCCTTAGCCTTCCTTGTAGCTGGGATTACAGGTGTGTGACACCACGACCAGCTAATTTTTTTTTGTCTTTTTAATAAAGACAGGGTTTCACTGTGTTGGCCAGGCTGGTCTCAAACTCCTGACCTCAAGTGATCCACCCGCCTTGGCCTTCCAAAGTACTGAGGTTACAGGCATGAGCCACTGTGCCCAGCCTTGTTCCTGTTTTAGAAGGGAACAGTTGTCAAGATGGTTTCATCCCCAGGATTATTAATTGTCAGTCTTTCAAGTCCTAACTTGGCTAAAGCTGTTGCCCAGGATCAAAGTTGTAAAAACTTTCGATACTATGTTTGTCTTGGGCTGATAATGGGAAATACATTTAAGTAAAATTTTAATGGTAAAAATTAAATTTCTTTAAAATGTCAGACAATAATGGTATTCAAAATGTGATATAGAAGAAGCACTTTTATTTCTCAGGGTTTTTACCTTAACTCCTTACTGGTCAGATTTGGGAAGGACTGAAAACAAGCAGACAATCTGAGGATAACGTTGACTTGGGGATCCAAAGGCACAGGTAAGAGATTTTTATTTTAACTAATTCATTAATTAATTAACTGGAGACACTGTCGCCCAGGCTGGAGTGCAATGGTGCGATCTCGGCTCACTGCAACCTCCAACTCCCGGGTTCAAGTGATTCTCCTGCCTCAGCCTCCCAAGTAGCTGCGATGACAGATGCATGCTATCACACCTATGTTTGGTAGAGACTAGGGTGGGGGGGGTGCTCCACCATGTAGCCTGGCTACAATTAAATTTTGAATTTAATTCCTTTAGTTTTAAATTACTTTAATTTTAAAATCCAGAGACCAAATTTTATCTGTTTGAATAAAAAATTGCTGCTATTCACTCCACACAAATATTCACTCATGTATTAATATTTTCCTTATATTATGGAATCACACCTTTTTCTTATATTTATTATATTACTTCCTAATATTATGGGTTTTATATATATATATATATTTTTTTAATTTTTTATTTATTTTTATTTTTAATTTTATTTATTTTTTTCTGAGACAGTCTCTGTTGCCCAGGCTGGAGTGCAGTGGCACAATCTTGGCTGACTGCAATCTCTGCCTCCTGGGTTCAAGCAATTCTCCTGCCTCAGCCTCCCAAGTAGCTGGGATTGCCACACACCACCAAGCCTGGCTACTTTTTGTATTTTTAGTAGAGACGGGGTTTCACCATGTTGGCCAGGCTGGTCTCAAACTCCTGACCTCAGGTGATCCACCCATCTCATCCTCTCAAAGTGTTGGGATTAGAGGCATGAGTCACCATGTCCAGCCTTATATATTCTTCTATTATATAAGGGTTAAACATTTCTAATTTGTACATTTTGTCTTTTCTGTTAAACTGCAATAAAATTGATGATGAAAATAGCCACTAATTTCAAAAGAAACTCTTATCAAAATTCTTCCTTTGACGGATGATCAATTGTTTTTTAAAAATCTCGCAAAAATTCCACCTGTGTGGAAGAAAACCCAGTTAGATGTCTTCGATGTTTTGGCATGGACATTTGGAGAACCAACCAGCACGAACAGGAAGGAGCTAGCTTACCGATTTAGCCAGGATAAGCGCATCGCTCATAAGGTCCAGCAGGGGTGTCTCTGTGTGGATGTTGTAGAATGAGTAGGCGGCCTTGAGGCTCTTGTGAGCAGGGTGATGCATGACCGTCGAGGGGAGGGTGTAGAAGCTCAGGAAGTCAGTCAGTTTACCACTGGGGCTCTAGAAGCAAAGGTGCTGTCAGGCAGAGATCTCCTTGAACCCAGCACATTTCCGCTAACTCTGATCTCTCCCTTGCCCCATAACCTTCTCTTAGAATGCAAAGCAACAAGTCATCCTTCTTTCTCGGCAGCCCAATTTGGCGCCCCTTATATTATGCAGGGTAGAGGCCAAGAAGAGCCTGGAGTTGGAACATCAGCCTAAGGGCCTGTTGGTGATTCGCACAAAGTTCTCAGGAAACAGAACATCCTACAAGGAAAGCTTCCCTCAGGCTGACACATGAGTCAATTCTCTAGACTCAGGGAACAGTAATAAAAGCAGATTCATTGTTTTTGTAGAAATAAGAGCTTTAAGGATTAGACGGCCGCCTTCTCCAACTAAAAGATACTGTGTACTATCTCACAATTTCTTAGCACATGGCAAGAATTATATCAGGCTTAAGAGAGGTTGGGTAGAGTCTGGAAGCTATTTGGAAGCCTGTGAAAGGTCTTATCACTGCATCAAAATATACACATGTGAATAACTGGAGAATTTTGCAGCTATCGGTCTGGGCACGGTGGCTCACACCTGTAATTCCAGCACTTTGGGAGGCTGAGAAGGGCAGATCAAGAGGTCAGCAGATCGAGACCATTCCGGCTAAGATGGTGAAATACCATCTCTACTAAAAATACAAAAAATTAGCTGGGCGTGGTGGCGAGCGCCTATAATCCCAGCTACTCAGGAGGCTCAGGCAGGAGAATCGCTTGAATCCAAGAGGCAGGGGTTATGGTGAGCTAAGGTAGTGCTACTGCACTCCAGCCTGGGTGACAGAGTGAGACTCTATCTCAAAAAAAAAAAAAAAAAAAAAAAAAAAAAAGAATTTTGCAGCTATCAAAAATAAGGGATACAATAACATTCATTTCATCATCACTGGCAAACCTTCCAATACAAGAAATTAGCCAGTATTGTTCAGTTGTACTTAGCTGTGGTGGCCTTGCTGACTTTTAGAATACGATGTGTTTGAATTGTACAGCTGAGGAGGCTGGACCACACACATGCCATTGCTAGTATTTCTTTCAGCAGAAAAGGAAATTGCAGAAGGATGTATGGTCTGGTTTTCAAATGCTTCTGAGTCATCAGACCTTTCATTAGCCAGCAAAAACTTAAAGGGAATAATCTACAGAGATTCCCAGCTCAGTATTGGAGATAAATTCAACCTTCAGGGTTAATAAGGATTTTAGATTCTTCTAAGAATTTCTCACATCCATCTCATACGCTGAATTACTACAGGCACCTGAAGAACCTGCTTAGCTTTCCCACCCCTTTTTCATCCTCTGCTTTCAGAAAACGACTTCTTCACATTCATATTGCTGGTAAAATTACTCTTTCCTCCTTTGCTGTTAAAATGGTCTGAGACTTACCAACTGCTGGGGAAGAGTGGGACGATCTTTCTACTGTCCCTCGAACCCCATCAACTGTAAAGACTGATTTTAAAAAACGCACTCAAAAAACCCCAACATGGCACCATGTCTAGGTGGCTTATAGGTAACTTCTAACAACTTTCAAGAAACAAGTAATCCTTACATTACATACATTGTTCCAGAGAAAAGAGAGGACAAGCTCTTTAACTCATTCTAACCTTGGTATCAAAATAGGACAAGGACAGGGTAAAAAGGGGAAATTAATGGCCAACCTCAGTTGTGAGTATAGAGGAAGATCCTCAATAAAATATTAGCAAACTAGTGCCGGGTGTGGTGCCTCAACCTGTAATCCCAGCACTTTGGGAGGCCGAGGAGGGTGAATTTTCTGAGCTCAGAAGTTCGAGACCAACCTGGCCAACATGGTGAAACCCCGTCTCTACTAAAATACAAAAAATTAGCAGGGCGTGGTGGTATGTGCCTGTAGTCCCAGCTACTTGGGAGGCTGAGGCACAAGAATTGCTTGAACCTAAGAGGTGGAGGTTGCAGTGAGCTGAGATTGTGCCACTACACTCCAGCCTGGGCAACAGAGCAAGACTCTGGTCTCCCAAAAACATTTTTAAAAATTAGCAAACTAAATCTAAAAACAGGCAGTCTCATACAAATGGAAACCAAAAAATGTGTCACTAGCAGACATACCCTTGAGACTGGCTAAAGGAATTTCTTCAAATAGGAAGGAAATAATAAAAGAAGGAATCTGGAAGCATCAGGAAGGAGGGAAGAATAATAGAGCAGAAATCTGGGCTACATAAGTTATGCTTATCTCAAGCATCGTTATAAATCAGTGTCACAAATCATACTCGATGATTAAAACAAAAATCATAATACTATCTGATATTTAAGACAATATTTGAAAGTGGAAAAGGTAAATAAAAGTCAGGTGACTCAAAGTAATAAATACTGTTACCAACAGACTATGGTAAGTCACACATACATATTGTAATACATCAACCATCATGAAAACTATACAAATACACTGAAATGCACTATAATTAAAACAGAATCCTGAAATACATTCAAATAACCCACAGCAAGGCAAGAAGAAAGAAACAGAGGCTGGGCGTGGTGCTCATGCCTGTAATCCCACCACTCTGGGAGGCCGAGGCAGGTGGATCACAAGGTCAAGAGATTGAGACCAGCCTGTCCAACATGATGAAACCTTGTCTCTACTAAAAATACAAAAATTAGCCAGGTGTGGTGGTGCATGCCTGTAGTCCCAGCTACTCGGGAGGCTGAGGCAAGAGAATCGCCTGAACCCAAGAGGTGGAGGTTATAGCGAGCCGAGATTACACCACTGCACTCCAGCCTGGCAACAGAGCAAGGTTCTGTATCAAAAAAAGAGAGAGAGAAAAAGAAAGAAACAAAGGGCCAGGTGTGGTGGCTTATGCTTGTAATCCCAGCACTTTGAGAGGCCGAAGTGGGCGGATCATGAGGTCAAGAGATCAAGACCATTGTGGCCAACATGATGAAACCCCGTCTCTACCAAAAGGACAAAAATTAGCTGGGTGTGGTGGTGCACATCTGTAGTCCCAGCTACCCAGGAGGCTGAAACATGAGAACTGCTTGAACCCAGGAGGCAGAGGTTCCAGTGAGCTGAGATCGCGCCACTGCACTCCAGCCTGGCAATAGAGCAAGACTCTGTCAAAAGAAAAGAAATAAACAGGAACAAGGACCAGAAGAAACATAAAGAAACCAAATAATCAAATCACAGACTTAAGCTCTAACATTCCAATAATGACCTTAAATGTAAGTGGTCTAAATACACTAATCAAAAGAAAGATCAGTAGCATGGGTAAAGAAACATGACCCAGCTATAGGCTGTTTCCAAGAAATTCACTTCAAATTCAATAACATGAATAGTTTGAAAGTAAAGGGGTAGAAAGAGACCAAACATTAATTTTTTAAAAGCAGGTCTGATTATAGTAATATGCAATAAAGTATACTCCAGAGCAAGGAAAATTATTACAAAGAGAGGTATTACATTATGATAAAAAGATCAATCCACTAGGGAGACATAAAGACCCTAAATATAAATGTGAGTATCAAACAACAGCCCCAAAAGACATCAAGAAAAACTGACAAATCGACAGTTACAGCTGGGGATTTCCACGCCCCTCGCATCAAGTGATAGAACTGCTAGACAGAAAATCAGCATGGAAATAGAAAAGCTGAATAACTCAATTAATCAACATGGGCTAATTGGCATACATAGCACAAGCCACCCAACGGCAGTGGTATACACGTTTCACGCACCCACGGAATATTCATCAAGACAGACCATACCCCAAGTAATAAAACAAACCTCAAGAGCCTTAAAATAATCAAACTAGAAATCCGTAAGTGGGAGACAACAGAAAATCTCTGTTGAACTGTGCAATTCTAAGTAAGGGTAGGCTAAAGAGGAAGTCTCAAAGGAAACCAAAAAGTACATAGAAGTGAATGAAAATGAAAATACAACATACCAAACTATGTCAGCAACAGCTAACGCAGCAAAGCAAGTGCAGAGAGGGAAATTCATAGAACTAAATGCTTACTACTAACAAGGAAAGGTCTCAAGTCAGTAAGTCTCTCCCTCAAGGAACTAGAAGAGAAGAGCAAAATAAACCCAAAGGAAAGAAATAATAAACACAAGGGTAGAAATCAATGACACTGAAAATAAGAAAACAACAGGGAATGTCCAGCAAAAGTCTGGTTCTCTGGGAAACAAATCAATAAAATGACACAAGTCTAGCAAGACTGACAAAAATAAAGAGAAGACATGAATCACCAATATCTGGGATGAAACGAGATATCAGTACAGATTTCACAGCCACTAAAAGGATACCAAGAGAATACAGTGAACAACTTCACACTCATACATTCAGCAATTTAGAAGAAATGGACGAAATCCTCAAAGACTATTAAAACTCAACCACTCACACTCATACATTCAGCAGTTTAGAAGAAATGGACGAAATCCTCAAAGACTATTAAAACTCAACCACGGTGAAACAGATCATCTGAATAGTGCTATAACCATTAAAGACATTTAGTTCATTATTTAAAAACTCCAGCTAAGCTCAGATCATTTCAACTGGAGAATTCTTCCAAAGAATTAACACCAATTCTCAATTTCTTCCAGAAAATAGAAGAGAAAATAATACTTCCCAACTCCTATTATGAGACCAGTATTATCTAGATATCTAAACCAAACAAAGACATTACAAAAAAGACACTCCAGACAGAAAGCTCTCGTGAACTCAACAAATACTATTCCAAATATTAGCAATCAATACAACAATGTATAAAAAGAATCATACACCCTGACCAAGTGGATTTTTTCTAGGAGTCTAAGAGTGATCCAACATCTGAAAATTAATCAATGTAATCTACCATATCAACAGATTAAAGGAGAAAAATCATATGATTACATCAACTGGAGCACAAACAGCATTGGACAAAATCCAATGCCCATTCATAAGAACTCTCAGTAAGTTAGAAACAGAGGAGAATGACCTCAAAGTGATTAGGAGCACCCATAGAAAACTTATAGCTAACATCATACTTCCTGGTGAAAAAGTGAATGCTTTCCTCCCACCATCAAGAACAAGATGAGGATGTCAACCTTCCCCACTCTTACTCAACAAAGCACTGGAAGATCTAGGTCCTGCATTAATGCAAGACCAATAAATAAAGGCATAGAGATTGGAAAGGAAGCGATAAAACTGTCCCTATTTGCAGATGACACACTGTCTATGTAGAAATCCCAAGGAATCTACACATAACTCCTGGAACCAATAAGTGATTTCAGCACCGGGGCAGGATACCAAAACACAGAAGAAAGCATGTCTACACGCTAACAATGAACACACAGAAACTGAAATTAAAAACACAATACCATTATAATCACCCCAAAGGAAGTGAAATACTTAGCTATACACTTAAGAAAACATTTACAGGATCTGGATGTCAGGTCTCCATATGCAAGCCTGGAGCCTGAAAGTCTCAAGTCCTGCTCCTCGGCTGAAGTCTCCCAGCCACTGCCTGTGTTCGCCATTGTCCCTGATCACCCAGCGGAGCTTCCCCAGACAAGCCCCTCACCCAGCCCTGCCATCTTAACTGTTCTTATGATAATGTAAATACCTCTCACCCAACCCCAGCACTGTAACCGAACTTTCTCTGCAACACCCCCGCCTCCCAAAAACTACCCAAACCTATAAAACCAACTCCTATCCCACTGCCCTTTGCTAATGTCCTTTTTGGCCTTAGCCCACCTGCACCCAGGTGAATAAACAGCCATGTTGCTCACACAAAGCCTGTTTGGAAATTCTCTTCATTCAAAGCATGCATTTTTCAACACTGGATGCTCTTAGAGAATGCTGATAAAAGAGATTTCAAAAGATCAAAATAAATATAGAGACATTCCATGTTCATGGATTGGAAGACTTTTCAATTATCCTCAAATTTATCTATCAGTATAATGTAATCCGTATCAAAGTGCCAGTAAGGTATTTTGTAAACAAAAATAAGCTTATTCTAAAATGTATATGCAAAAGGCAAAGGAAGTAGATTAATTAAAATGATGTTGACAAACAAGAATAAAGTGGGAGAAATTACTCTACCTGATACTAAGGCTTCCTATATAGCTATGGCAACCAGGTCAGTGTGGTATTAGTGAAGGGAGAGACATGGTGATCAATGAAATAGAACAGAGAACCCAGAAAGCGAACACAATACAAAGCGTTAGTTTTCAGCACATAAAAAACCTCTCACGGGCCAGGCATGGTGGCTCACACCTGTAATCCCAGCACTTTGGGAGGCAGAGTCAGGTGGATCATCTGAGGTCAGGAGTTCAAGACCAGCCTGACCAACATGGTGAAACCCTGACTCTACTAAAAATACAAAAATCAGCTAAGTGTGGTGGTGCATGCCTGTAATCCCAGTTACTCGGGAGGCTGAGGCATGAGAATTGCTTGAACCTGGGAGGCGGAGTTACAGTGAGCCAAGATTGCACCACTGCACTCAAGCCTGGGCAACAAGAGCAAAACTCCAACTAAAAAAAAAAAAAAAACTTTCACAAATCAGTAAGAAGACTGTGGTCACAAAGTAAATAGCAAATTCAGAAAAGAAATAAACATGGCTAACAGATTTATGAGATACTCAAATTCATCAGTAATAAGGATATCAACTAAAAACAAGATTCTGTTCCATACTCATCAGTTGGGCCTAAATTTAGAATGTGACCATACCCACGTGTTGTGAGGATGTGAAGAGACAGGAACTCTCTTACGCTGCTCAGGACCTACAGTGGTGAGCTATGTGGCAGCTTCTAATAATGTGAAAGACAGGTCTGACCACAGACTCAGCAGTTCCAATTCTATGCTCTGGGCAGCAGTTCTCAACATGTGGTCTGTGAACCCTGTGGAACCTGAGACTCTTTCAGAAATCTATGAGGTCAAAATTATTTTCATAACACTAAGAAGTTGTGTGCCTTGTTGACATGTTGCCAACAGCATCAATGGCGCAAAGCAATGCTGTGGGTAAAACTGCTGGTGCCTTAGCACAAAACAAGACACTGGCACCAGACCATACCCGTGGTCACCTCACGGTTCAACAAATGTCATTTTCACTTAAGCATGTCCTTGACAGAGTATTAAGAATTATTAATCCTATTAACTCTCAGTCCCTTAGTACCCATCTTTTTTTTTTTTTTTTTTTTTGAGACGGAGTTTCACTCTTGTTGCCCAGGCTGGAGTGCAATGGCGCAATCTCAGTTCAGTGCAACCTCTGCCTCTGGAGTTCAAGCAATTCTCCTGCCTCAGCCTCCCGAGTAGCTGGAATTTCAGGCGCATGCCACCACGCCTGGCTAATTTTTGAATTTTTAATAGAGACAGGGTTTCACCACGTTGGCCAGGCTGGTCTCGAACTCCTAACCTCAGGTGATCCGCCCGCCTCAGCCTCCCAAAGTGCTCGGATTACAGGCATGAGCCACTACGCCTGGCCTAGTACGCATCTCTGTAATGTTCTGTGATGAAATGGAAGGAAGTATGTGTAAATACTTCTGGTGCACACTGAACACAAAAGATGCTTGGAGGAGAAGCTTTATGTTTATCACCTTGTCTTTACCTCCACTACAAACGTGTCAATAATGTGCTCGCGGGGGAGGAACCAGTGGGCTACTTCCTCTTCATCCATCACCGGAGCCAGGTGAAACTGCTTCAGGTAAGTGTTGATTAATTCTCGAACTGATTTGATATCTTTTGGTTCCATCGGTCTCAAACCTGAAGTCTTTGTAACCTTGTTAGAGGAAAAACAAAACAAATCCAGAAGTTACGTAGAAGAGGAGTGAAACTTTGAGCACTCTGTGCTCAAAGCGTGGTCTGCAGACCAGCAGAATGAGCAGCATGTGGGAGATTGTTAGAGCTGCAGAGCCTGGCCCTGCCCCAGTTCTAATGAATCAGAATCTGCAACTCAACAAGATTCCCCTGGGATTTGTACACACATGAGGGTTCGAGAAGAACTGGGTTAAAATACAGGCGAGACAGACAGTGTGTTGTATCTTCTCATCTGTGTGGCAACTCTTTGGTCAGTATTGCCCGTGGCCCAGACAAAATCAAAGGAAACACTACAAATTCATTATGGACCCCAGTGTCAAGAATATACCGATGTATACACCAATGCCAAGAATGTCAACAGTCTACATGATGGGACATAGCAATCTTAGCATGACTTCTGGAGTACAGGCGGCCCTCGGTATCCACTAGTTGTGCATCTGTGGGTTCGACCAACCTTAGATGGAAAATATTCAGGACAAAAAGAACTGGATAGTCGCATCTGTACTGATCATGTACAGACTTTTTTTCTTGTCATTATTTCTTAAAAATGCAGTGTAACAACTACTTACATAGCATCTACATTGTATTTGGTCTTATAAGTAATCCAGAGATGATCTAAAGTATACAGGACAGTGGGGCGTGGTGGCTCATGTCTGTAATCCCAGCACTTTGGGAGGCCGAGGTGGGTGGATCACGAGGTCAGGAGATTGAGAACACCCTGGCTAACACGGTGAAACTCCGTCTCTACTAAAAATACAAAAAATTAGCCAGGCGTGGTGGCACGCACCCCTAGTCCCAGCTATTCAGGAGGCTGCAGCAGGAGAATTGCTTGAACCTGGGAGACAGAGGTTGCAGTAAGCCAGGATCTCACCACTGCACTTCAGCTTGGGCCACAGAGGGGGACTCCATCTCAGAAATCAATCAAGGTCTACAGGAGGATGTGTATACATTATATGCAAATACACAAATGCTATGCCATCTTATATAAGGGACTTGACCACCCATAGATTCTGGTATCTGAGGGGCCCGAGACCCAATCCTTCATGGTTTCTGAGGGATCATGCTTTAAAACTGCCAAGTCTTACATTTTGAAAACACAATTGGGCAACTTGTTTTATTATTCAATAGCCCATGAAAAGCATGTGATTTTGTAAATCATATCGGGCTGGATAAGAAGGCAAGTGTTTTTAGTAGTCAAGTATTTTCTAAAGGCAAATGGGTTTACGGCCATACCACCCTGAAAGTGCCCATCTTGTCTAACAGCAAATGGCTGCCAGGCGGCCTGGCCTTTCCTGCCACATCTTCTGGGTAAAGGTGACCAGGGCAGGTGTTTTATCACTACTCCAGAGCTTTACAATTTAAAAATTAAGCCATAGGAATCAAAAGCCTAAAAGTCAGGACAGGTCCCCATTTGAATGCATTCAACTATTGTCCTCATCAAAGCTCCTGACATCACTTGGCTCTCCAGAACTGTTCAGGGCCAGGACACTTGAGACTAGAAGTCAGGAAGCCCAAAAAACAAACAATTTGAAACTGAGAAATACAGGTTCACTTTTCTCTGTAAACCTGAATTTCACCTCCGCCCCTAGCTTGGAGAAATACTAGATACATTCTAAGAGATGAATAACCTGTACATAAATACTGCTACTCTCATGAAAAACTTCCTGTAGAATTAGGTCATCACAATCCCTGCATGCCCCCAGGTGGAAGCCCAAGGGGGAAAACAGAGTTTTTTTTGAAACTGAGTCTCACTCTTGTCGCCCAGGCTGGAGTGCAATGGTGTGATCTTGGCTCACTGCAACCTCCGCCTCCTGAGTTCAAGCAATTCTCCTGCCTCAGCCTTTTGAGTAGTTGGGATTACAGGTGCCCGCCACCATGCCTGGCTAATTTTGTATTTTTAGTAGAGATGGGGTTTCACCATGTTGGCCAGACTGGTCTCGAATGCCTGACCTCAGGTGATCTGCCTGCCTCAACCTCCCCAATTGCTCAGGTTACAGGTGTGAGCCACCACACTAGGTCAAGGAAAATAGGTTTTCTCTTGAGTGCCAATTCTCATCAACTATTAGCTGTGCTGAGGTTTCTAAGCTTCAGTGACACACCAAGCTGACTGATCATCGATTAGCTGGGGGAAAGGGGAGAGGGAGACGCATGCGCTGTATTTACAGAACAAACAGTCCTCAGCTGAATATTTACTATGAGCCATTCTATTATGATTTATGTCATCTCTAAAGCACTGCAGCTAAAATACCATAATAATAATTTAAATGTAGAGAATTTAAGTCCTTCACATTGAACAGGCAACTCACACCTTAGTGTTTTGGTAGCTCTCAAAGCCAATGTGTCAAATATTCAGGTGTCCACTGGAAATAAATCAAATAAATAAGCACTTTTAAATGTTAGTGGGAAGACCAAAACCATATGAAATATATACTGTAGTCACTTAAAAAATTAGTTTCTGCTATGAGGCAGACTCAGTTTGATAAATTTCAAATAGCCTTTCTCAGTATCGTAATTTTTTTTCCTTTGTTACTGGTTCACTAATAATCAACAATATCAAGCTGTTAGATGAAAATTAATGAAAGCCACAGGATATATGATATCTGTTAATAGAGAACATTCAGAAATAAAAAAAATGCCAACTTCCTTCTAGAGCAAGATATTCTTCTGGAGCACAATTCTCATTCGCTGAATATCCAACTGTGAAATCACTCAAGCAACTGCCCAGCAGGAATCCTTAAAGCAGCAATTCTCAAATATTTTGGTCTTGGGACCCTTTTACACTCTTAATAATGACTGAGAACCTCCAAAGAGCTTCGCTTATGTGGGTTATGCATATCCACACTTATCATATTCAAAATCAAAACTGAGGACATTTGGAAACCAAAGATTCAAGAAATACACATGTCACATGGCCTCTGGAAGACTTCACAGCACCCTCAAAAGAGAATGAAAGTGAAAAAATGAAATATTAGTGTTATCATGAAAATAGTTTTAAAAAATTACTTCATGGATTCAAAGATCTTGGGGGGACTTCCAGAGGTCCCCGGGCTACACTTTGAACTGCTATCTTAGGTCTCTAAAAGTCAGGAAAATAAGTAGCAGAATTTAGACAAGCAGTGTGGTATCTAAATTTAGGTAGAAAGTATCATAAGTTTGGCAATGTATGAGCATTTTGAACACTTTTTACAGAAGCATTAAAGCATACGAGCACACCATGATGTATCAGCTATGAGAAACAGAAAGTCCTAGAAAACGGTAAGAATATTTACATTTGCTGACTAATAGCTAAAATAATCTGTATAAGAATGAAATAACTTTTGAAAAGCAATGCAAACACTCAAATTATAGCTGTTATCCTCAGAAAGAAGTAGAAGACTATCGGGCTTAGACTAAAATGGCTAGCTTCCATATAATGCAGTAGTGAAATGGTCATGTTTTCTGTCAGTTCAATAAAACACAGAGAAACATTTGCAGTAACTGAGAAAAATCTCAGTTTCATAAGCAAACTGTGTATCTGAATCAGGTATCCTTTTCCACGGCCCAACTAATACCCATGATTCACTGGCCTCTATGTAGATTGAAATCTGCGTAAAATCTGCTTAGAAGTAGATAAGGAAATGAAGCTCAGAGCTCTATTAAAAAACAGTAGTGTTGTTATCTGTCAAGTATGTGGTGCAAACCGTTTGAGAGCCAAGATTCCAGAGTAGAGATGTAAGCAGTGATTGTGCTTATTTATATGATTAAAAAAGGAGCACGTAGAATGCTAAACACTAAAAGAAGCATCTAATGTCACTAAATATAGAACACCTTATATGGCTTGACAAGTCTTAGCAAGCACGTCCTCCCTGCAGCACGATGCTAAGACCTTAGTGGATCATTCTCGGACTTCTGCTTTTTATCGACATCAAATTATCTTTCAGGTCATTGATACAGATGCACAAAATCAAAACTGGAAATACTCAACACCAAATCAAAAAAAAAAAAAAAAAAGCCTTCCCCAAACACTGAAAGGGTACGGAGGCATGGTAAGACACATTTTCACGTTTTTTGGGGAAACGTTAGTATTTTAGATAACAGCTATGAATGGCACAGGCCCTGCGACATCTCTGCTTCTGGCCAGCAGACTCTGAGCAAGTTGATCTTGTGTTCCCATGGCCTCTTCTGTGCTATGGGGATAATGACCCACCCTTCTGTGGCTGTTATAATTAGTAAATAAGACTACAGCTGTTAAACGTCTAGCATAACACTGGTCACAATAACTGTTAGCTCCTATATTCAAAAGTCCATGAAGGAGACATAAAGCTGACACTACTATAAGCAAAAACAGTAACAATGAAGCAGAAAATGAGACTGATCTATACCACAAATGATGTATTTCATAAGGTTGCTTTTACACTGAATGGTACAAAATGTTCTTAAGTGACTTGACTGCTACCAGTGGTCACCCATCTGGGCCCATTGGAGAGAAAGGGGCATCTTGTAGATACAGTACTTACCTTCCAAGTTTGTAATATCTGTACTTTCATCTCGCTTCTATTCTATTAATTTACTCATTTTCCTTTCCTTCCCTGTGACTTAAAAGGCAGAAAGGAGACTGGGGCAAACCAATGAGAGCCATTTGCATCTTGACAATTGTATTTTTCTGCCTTGCTTTATGCTGCAGTGTACCCACAGTGAGCCATTTAGTGGGGCTGAGTCATGGTGCCCCCACAGCGGGTCATGTTAGAGGGGATGGGAGGGGCAGAGGGGCCCAACAGCGAAACACGGAAGTCTGGGGCTTGCATCCCAAGCCCTCCACTTAGTGATATTAATACATCCTCGCCCAAGTGTCAACCTTCATGCACCTCAGTTTCTTCATCTGTAAAATGGGGAGAAGCAACACTAACTTCAAAAGGTTGTTGTGAGAATGAACTGAATAATGTATTTGAAAGCATTTCATAAACTTCAATTACGGGAGTCAGGGAAGGCAGTCACAACCACAGCATGACTGGAATAGGACCACTACTGGGAACCCAGGAGACCATGCCAAAGTCTGGTTTCATAATCAATGCCTACACCCATGAGAAGATTGATTCTTATACGAAAATATTAAGGCTGATTAATGGAGTCAAGTCAATTTTAGCACCTTAGAAAATAATCGTTGAGCAAACCAATGACAGCTGCTAAAACTATTCTTCACTCCATTGTAGGCAACCTACATGTAAGTGTGTGTTTTCCTTGTGCATAAGCTAGGCTGCTTGAGGTTCAAGAAACTGAAATTGAGAGACCAAAGTGGAACAGCATTTGCCCACAGTGAAAAAAGTAGGCATGCTGGAAGTGTTAATTTCAATTCACATGTGGCAACACTTCAAACAAAAGATCCCATCAGTGGCGCACAGATTCTAACATGGCCCCCAGTGATCCCACCTCCTGGGGTTCAAGCTGATGTTATCTGCTCCTGTCACCTGTGGGCAGGACCTGTGATTTGGTTCTAACCAATAGAAATGGCAATGGCAGCCAAGCGCAGTGGCTCATGCCTGTAATCCCATCACTTTGGGAGGCCGAGGCGGGTGGATCACCTGAGGTCAGGAGTTCGAGACCAGCCTAACATGGTGAAACCCTCTCTCTACTAAAAATACAAAAATTAGCCATGTGTGGTGGCACATGCCTGTAATCCCAGCTACCCGGGAGGCTGAGGCAGGAGAATTGCTTGAACCTAGGAGGCAGAGGTTGCAGTCAGCCGAGGTGGTGCCACTCTACTCCAGCCTGGACAACAAAGAGAGACTCCCTCTCAAAAAAAAAAGAAAAGAAAAAAAGAAATGGCCATCACGACTGGATGTCACTTTCATGAATCACCTGCATAAGGTTCTGACTTCCATCTTGCCAGCAGATTCTCTCTCTAGACTCTCTCACTGGCTTTGATGAACAAGCTGCCATGCTGTGAGCTACCCTGTGGAGAAGTCCACGTGGCAAAGACCTGAGGCCCTTGGTCCAACAGCCAGTGAGGGACTCAATCCTGCCAATCTCAGGAGCCTGGAAATGGATCTGTCCCTAGTCAAGGTTCAGATGTGACCCCAGCCCTGGCTGACACCCGTGTGGCAGCTTGAGGAAAGACCCTGAATGAAGCACAGGACTCAGCTCAGCTGTGACTGGATTTCCAGCCCACAGACACTGTGTGATAATAAATGCTGCTTTAGGCAGCTTGGCTGATGTTCATTCTTCACATGGCCATAGATAACTAATACACCAGTCAAGCACCAAATGAAGCCAAGTCTGGGAAGCACATTCACAGTTTTTCCTATTAAGAATAACTTTTCATCCAGGCACAGCGTAATCCCAACACTTTGGGAGGCTAAGGTGGGCAGATCACTTGAGGTCAGGAGTTCGAGACCAGCCTGGCCAACATGGTGAAACCCCACCTGTATTAAAAATACAAAAATTAGCCAGGCATGCCTGGAGGGTACCTGTAGTCCCAGCTACTTGGGAGGCTGAGGCGGGAGAATTGCCTGAACATGGGAGGTGGAGGTTGCAATGAGCCAAGATCACACCACTGTACCCCAGCCTGGGCGACAGAGCCAGACTCTGTCTCAAAAAACAAACAAACTACAAAAAAAAAAGAATGACAGTTTTTCACATTGAGAACTAGATAGTCTAAGAAGATGATCATTTAATGAGACACTATTTTGTCTCCACGGGTGTCTCCTCTACACTTAATTCTTTAGTTCCAGCGCATTAAGAAATCAGCAGCCTGAACTTTTCTTCCTTCTTACTTAACAGACCATAAATTCCCCAAATTTCAAAACTTCCTTGCCTTGAGTTCAGTCTCATCCAACTACCAATGGAAGAACTTTAAGAGCCTTAGGAGAAGAGGAAAGATTGGTATTTTCAAACAAACTCCCTCCTTTCTCTAGCTCCTGAAGTCCATGAAATCTCTCACTCATATTCACCTCCTCAGATACATGAGTCAGTTTTTAGACTTCTGCAAATAATTCTTCTCTGCATTAAAAGCTTCAGTGGTTATAGCTTCAGAAAACTGCAAGTCATTCTTACTTACATCCGGAAGTCTGTATAGCTTCATTGTTCTCTGTAAAGTCATATTTCTACTCAAGTGAGAAAATTTCACTTCTACCAGTTTTCTGGGGTTTAGTGATCGATGCCAGTATCTGAAATACAATAAAGGTTTTAAAATCTAATTGATTTCTAACTCTACAAGCTTCACTCTTTGTCTCAGCTTGGCTGTTACAGAAGCATTTACTGAATATTTATGTTGTACTAGACAGAAGCCCTCATCCTATGTAGTCATTTTATCAGTCAATTTTTTTTTTGAGATGGAGCCTCGCTCTGTCGCCCAAGCTGGAGTGCAGTGGTTCAGTCTCAGCTCACTGCAACCTCTGTCTCCCGGGTTCAAATGATTCTCCTGCTTCACCTTCCCAAGTAGTTGTGACTGTAGGCACCTGCCACCATGCTTGGCTAATTTTTGTATTTTTAGAAGAGACAGGGTTTCCCCATGTTGGCCAGGCTGGTCTCAAACTCCTGACCTTGTGATCCGCCTGCCTCAGCCTCCCAAAGTGCTGGGATTACAGGCATGAGTCACTGTGCCCGGTCTTTATCAGTTAATTTTTAATCTCTAAAATACATCTGAACACCTAGTTATGCTCTCCTGGAGTTTATGACCTTTCATCTTTTTCACTAAAGAGAATCTTAAAATTGCAAAAGAAAAATTAATCGGCTGGGTGTGGTGGCTCATACCTGTAATCCTAGCACTTTGGGAGGCTGAGGTGGGCAGATTGCTTGAGGCCAAGAGTTCGAGACCAGCCTGGGCAACATGGTGAAATCCCTTCTCTACCAAAAATACAAAAATTAGCCGAGCATGGTGGTGCATGCCTATAATCCCAGCTACTCAGGAGGCTGAGGCAGGAGAATTAATTGAACCCAGGAGGTGAAGGTTGCAGAGAGCCAAGATCAAGCCATTACACTCCAACCTGGGCAACAGAGCAAGACTGTCTCAAAAAATATATATTAATCATACCCAGGTTTGCAAGTGTTTAAAGACCATCACTGATTCTAAAAAAGGCAAACCAGAAAGTTTAAAAACATGAAAATAAAACCCCTAAATTAGCAGCCTTCACTTTTACAGACTACAAACCAAAGAAAACAACTTTTTGAGGAACGAGCTTAAATTTCTTAAGTGATTCCAGCTTGGGCTCTGGGATAAATATATACCTGCAAAGTCTAGTATTCCATTTACTTAACGAATGTAATAACTTAATAGGATATAGTAATTTTAAGTTTCATCCTATTTGAGTCAATAAAAACAGTGGTTGGGGGGTGAGGAGGTAAACTCTGAAGTTTTAGGAACAGGTTAGTCTTGTGGCAGTCTGATCATTTTCTCACTAAAATAACCTTTGAAAGTTTGACTAGTGCAGATGAAGCTGTACACACAGAGCTTAAGTTTTCTTTGAACAAACAAATACATCTGAGGCTTTTCAACGGATGCTTATCAGACCCCCAGGACACTTTGGTGGTGCTGCAAAGGATGGCAGAAAACTGAGCCTCAGGGTGGAAAGAAAATGGTACAACATTGGAATTTTCAGGTTATAACGTCCTATGTTTCCCATACACAGACAGCACTGATCTTCACATGGAACAGACTTAGAAATACAGACTCAGCATTATTAGCAGGAAAACGTCAAAAACATTTTTTTTTGGCTGGGCATGGTGGCTCACACCTGTAATCCTAGCACTTTGAGAGGCCAAGATGGATGGATCACCTGAGGTCAGGAGTTTGAGACCAGCCTGGACAACATGGCGGAAACAGTCTCTACTAAAAACACAAAAATCTGCTGGGTGAGGTAGTGGGTGTCTGTAATCCCAGCTACTTGGGAGGCTGAGGCAGGAGAATCACCAGAACCCAGGAGGCAGAGGTTTTGGTTAGCCAAGATCATGTCATTGCATTCCAGCCTGGGCTACAGATCGAGACTCCATCTCAAAAAAAAGAAAAGAAAAAAAAATTTTTTTTAAATCATAAAGTAGCTAATGATATACCAGAAATATACCAGGAAGAATACTGAACTTGGCGATTCTAGGTTCTAGTCTCTATCTCTACTTCTAACAGAACAGTGGTGAGGCTCAACACATTTGATAAAGGGAGGACCTGAGGTAGGGATGTAGTACAGGTACCTGCATGTGGCCACTGGCTTAGGAAGAACCACTCCTGCGGTGTACACCGCCTGGAAGATCCCTTCCAGGTTCACCCTTCTGGTGATCTCTCGGATTAGCACTGGGGCTACCCGTTTCGATCTCAATTTCTTATGAACACAAAGAAAGTTGATTTCTACCATCTTCTTCACACTAAGAAATAAAGATGTTGAAGATTAAGAGTCAAAACAAGATTAAAAACGAAGAGTCAACACATTTTAAAAAATAAGACGATACCCAGGAAATATCCAATAAGAATGCGGGCTGGGCACAGTGGCTCTCGCCTGTAATCTCAGCACTTTGGGAGGCCCAGGCAGGTAGACTGCTTAAGCCCAGGAGTCTGAGACCAGACTGGGCAACACTGAGACTCTCGTCTCTACAAAAAAATAGAAACATCAGCCAGTCATGATGTGCATGCCTATGGTCCCAGCTACTCCGAAGGCTGAGGTGGAAGGATCGCTTGAGCCCAGGAGGTCGAGGCTGCAGTGAGCCATGATCACATCACTGCACTCCAGCCTGAGCAACAGCGTGAGGTCCTGTTTCAAAAAGGAAATAAAAGAACATGAAAGCCATTCTTTGTTTTTTTTGAGACGGAGTTTTGCTCTGTCACCCAGGCTGGAGTATAATGCTGCAATCTCAGCTCACTGCAGCCTCCACCACCCAGGTTCAAGTGATTCTCCTGCCTCAGCCTCCTGAGTAGCTGGGATTACAGGCACCTGCCACCATGCCTGGCTAATTTTTATATTTTTAGTAGAGGCAGGGTTCCACCATGTTGGCCAGGCTGGTCGTGAACTCCTGACCTCATGATCCGCCTGCCTCAGCCTCCCAAAGTGCTGGGATTACAGGTATGAGCCACTGTGCCTGGCCTGAAAGCCATTCTTTAACACAGTATTTAAGAAAAATATTCTATCACTTAGACATTTCACAAATTCACATGGAAACGCTATTCCCCATATCTCCCCGCCGAAATGACGGCCACGCACAGAGGCTCCAACATTTTAGGACTTTGGTCCGTTATAAGTTTTCACATTAGAAATTGGATCAGCTGTGCCTCTTTAAGCTTCCCCCCTCCCCCTCCCTTCCCTCTCCCCCCTCCCCTCTCCCTCTCTCTAGCTTTTCTGTTTTTGAGGTGAGATCTCACTATGTTGACCAGGCTGGTAAACTCCTGACCTTAAGCAATCCTTCCATCTCCGCCTCCCAAAGTGCTGGGATTACAAGCGTGAACCACTATGCCCAAGCCCTCTTTCACGTTCTAAAGCTGTTTTTCCTATAATGTGTATAATTACGCTAATAACTGGGTCATCCCAGTGCAGAATCTCGTAAGATGTGGCTCTGGAGTGTGATATAAGCCGCCGGGATCCCTGAGAGGGGCCTTGACCAGACCAGAACTGGTGCTGCTCCGAGCTACAATCAGCCTCCTAGATGTTCAAAGCCTATTCCCGGCTGCTTCAAGGTACACATTTCGTCACAAAATATTCCTTGAGATCAAATGCTTTTTGCAGTAAATAAGCTAACCTAATACACTGAAAAGTAAAGAGACCAATTATATATGACGTCTTTGACTTTCATAGCTGGATCTTTGATTTTCTGGGCTGGAGATCCAGAGTAAAAATGCAATGTATCCTATGGAGAGAAAGCTTTATCTCCCCTAAAAAAATTTTAAGTAATTTTTTTTGTTGTTTTTGAGACAGACTCTTGCTCTTTCACCCAGGCGGGAGTGCAGTGGTAGAATCTCAGCTCACTGCAACCTCTGCCGCACAGGTTCAAGTGATTCTCATGCCTCAGCCTCCCAAGTCGCTGGGATTACAGGTGCGCACCACTATGCCAGGCTAATTTTTTTATTTTGAGTAGAGATGGGGTTTTGGCATACTGGCCAGGCTGGTCTTGAACTCCTGACCTCAAGTGATCTGCCAATCTTGGCCCCTCCAAAGTGCTGGGATTATAGATGTGAGCCACCGAGCCCAGCAAAGGCTTTGTTTATTCTGATACATACATGTGTGTGCATGTATGAGACTGAGAGGCAGAGAAAGAAAAAAAAGAAAAAGAAACCATTGTCCTTTATTTTTGTTCACAGTCCAATATTTTTTTTCTTTACTACTTAATAAAGTTTATTTTGTAAAGCAGTTTTAGGTTTACAGCAAAACCAATCAGAGAGTTTCCATAAATCCTCTGTCTCCACACATACACAACCTCCCTGACCACCAACAGCTTACTGCAGTAATTTTTTTTTTTTTTTGAGACAGAGTTTCATTCTTGTTGTCCAGGCTGTAGTGCAGTGGTGCCATCTCAGCTCACTGCAACCTCCACCTCCTGGGTTCAAGCGATTCTTCTGCCTCAGCCTCCTGAGCAGCTGGGATTACAGGTGCCCACCACCATGCCCAGCTAATTTTTGTATTTTTAGTAGAGACAGGGTTTTACCATGTTGGCCAGGCTGGTCTTGAACTCCTGACCTCAGGTGATCTATCTGCCTTGGCCTCCCAAAGTGCTGGGATTACAGGCTTGAGCCACTGCACCTGGCCTGCATTCAGTAATTTTTAAAGGCCTGTTCTAAGTGCAGTTCTTGGAAAAGAAACACATAAAAATGGTATGGACAAGCTTAAACACATACCTGTCATAAATCCGAATGTTGGCTGGGATGGCGCTTATGAACCCGACCAGTTTTTTATTTGAAGACACTCTGACCCCACAGTGCCACTGCAGAAGCCAGCCTGGTGGACGCAGAGCCCTGAGGTCACAGTAGACAAGAAAACAGGCACCAGTTATTGTCCAACAATACAGGAACAGATTCAGGGGTCCCCAGTTCAACAGTACCTATCCACGACCTCTGTGACCAGTGAAACTTACCACAACAGGAACTCGGGTGAATAGTCAAATCGGAACATATTGTCATCATCTTCTACGTAATTCTCATTTAACAACGTGTATAACTCCTTGAGCTATAAGATAAAACAAGTGTCCTATCCATGGTGCTCAGAATCAACTCAGAGGCAATCTGTGTGAAGGCAGGAGTTGAATTTAAGAGGTTTTTACTCACTCACCACTTCAGCATTACTCAAGTCTAAAGTGTCCCACATAAAACCCTGTGGCAAAGAATACGGTTCTTGGCGAATGTTGTCTTTATCTGGTTCAATTGCGCCATGAGATGTTATGATTTCATCTGAATAGAGAGAGAAAGAGAAAAAAGAAAGGCAAGAAAAGAGAATATTTAATGACCAAGTATTCTAACCATCCAAAGTGGCCATTGACATAAGCAAAATCAGACTGAGGTCCCTTGGGTTTCATATAATCTTTTTTTTTTTGAGACAGTCTTGCTTTGTCGCCCAGGCTGGAGTGCAGTGGCACAATCTCGGCTCACTGCAACCTCCGCCTCCTGGGTTCAAGCAATTCTCTGCCTCGGCCTCTTGAGTAGCTGGGATCACAGGCATGCTCCATCTCACTCCGGCTAATTTTGTATTTTTAGTAGAGACGGGATTTCCCCGTGTTGGCCAAGGCTGGTCTTGAACTCCTGACTGCAGGTGATCTGCTCGCCTCAGCTTCCCAAAGTGCTGGGATTACAGGTGTGAGCCACCACACCTGGCCTGGGTTTCATATAATCTTTAAAAAGATGCTATTACATTAAGTGCCTCTGAACTGAAACAAGAAACCTAGGCAATGGTGTGAAATAATTGCTGTTTCATCAATTATTTTTCTTTTTTTCCTTTGAGGTGGTGTCTCACTGTCACCTAGGCTGGAGTGCAGTGGTGCGATCCTGGTTCACTGAAGCCTCCAACTCCTGGGCTCAAGTGATCCTCTCGCCTCAGCCTCCTTAGCAGATGAGACTAGAGGTGTACACCACAGTGCCTGGCGAAAAGTATAATTTTTTTGTAGAGATAGAGTCTCACTATGTTGCCCAAGCTACTCTTAAATGCCTGGGTTCAAGTGATCCTCCCACCTCAGCCTCCCAAAGTGCTAGGATTATAGGTAAGAGCCACCACGCCTGGCCTATTTTGCCGATTAAATAAAAGGAGAGGCCAGGCGAAGTGACTCACATCTCAGCACTTCAGGAGGCTGAGGCAGGCAGATCACCTGAGATTAGTAGCTCAAGACCAGCCTGGCTACATGGTGAAACCCCATTTCTACTAAAAATACAAAAAAATTAACTGGGCGTGGTGGTGGGCACCTGTAATCCCAGCTATTCCGGAGGCTGAGGCAGGAGAATCACTTGAACCCGGGAGGTGGAGGTTGCAGTGAGCCAAGATCGCGCCGTTGCACTCCAGCTTGGGCAAAAAGAGCGAAACTCCAACTCAAATAAATAAACAAAATAAAAGGAAAAATCCTTTGTCATCTAATGACAAAGATGATATTACAAGACGGAACCTTCTCTGAGCCTCAAGGCCTACAATGCAGCCTTATTTATACACCGTCGTAAGCAACGTAGGTTTCACATGACAGCCTTGGGAGGTTTGTTCTTTTTACTGCATTTCCACAAACTGGGAGAGGCAAGGGCTGTAGTGACTTCTGCCCCCTCCTGGCAAAACCTGAAAATAATTTCAAGGCTGGTTACTTCTCCCTATCTGAACCGCTAGCGGCATAGTCCAGGCCATCATGGCTCCTAATGATTTCCACCAAGATGTCTTTTCCAAGTCATTCTCTGCAGAGCTTCCCAACAGAGCAGGACTTAAACCCAGGCTCTTCCCCACGGCTGCTGCCTGCCTCTCCACACCCTCCCTGCCCCCTGCTCCTAGTGATCTGGCCATGCTGCCTGGGGCTGGCCTCAGCTCAGGGCCTTCCTGGTGCCTTCCCTTAGGTTGAGGCCCTCTGATCCCCAGGGGACTGGCCCCTTAGAATTCCCAGCAGAAGCTACGTGTCACGTGTCAGTTTCTCGCATCTGTTCCTGACTAAAGCCTTTCTCTACCTCAGTATGTCGCCCCTCCACCCCTGCCTGGCCACCTTTTGTCCTTCATTTCCACCACTGTTTCCAGCTGTGTGCACTGGACAGTTCGGGTCATTTAATAACAGACAATCAACAGACACCTGCTGAATGAGGGACCCTCAGGGCCCAGTCCTTCCATCACGGAACCTTACATACATTTTTAATACTCTACGCTGGGCACAGTGGCTCACGCCTGTAATCCCAGCACTTTGGGAGGCCGAGGCAGGCAAATCCTGAGGTCGGGAGTTTGAGACCAGCTGACCAACATGGAGAAACCCTGTCTCTACTAAAAATAGAAAATTAGCTGGGCATTGTGGTGCATGCTTGTAATCTCAGCTACTCAAGAGGCTGAGGCAGGAGAATTGCTTGAACCCAGGAGGCGGAAGTTGCAGAGAGCCAAGATCGTGCTACTGCACTCCAGCTGGACAGCAAGAGCAAAACTCCATCTCAAAGAAAAAAATACTCTAATGGGCTGGGTGTGGTGGCTCACACCTGTAACCCCAGCACTTTGGAAGGCCAAGGCGGGTAGATCAACTGAGCCCAGGAGTTCGAGACCAGCCCAAGCAACATAGTGAAACAGCATCTCTATAAAAACGTACAAAAGTTAGCCAGGTGTGGTGGCGTGCACCTGTGGTCCCAGTGACATGGGAGGCTGATATGGGAGGAGCGCCTGAGCCCAGGAGGTGGAGGCTGCAGTGAGCTATGACCATGCCACAGTACTCCAGCCTGGGTGATAGAGTGAGACCCTATCTAAAATAAAAATAATACTAGTAATGTTTCAAGTGTGGGGAAATTGGCTGTTTTTATTGGGATAGAAATTAAACTAAAATAATTGTTATCAAAAGCTCATGTCACTACCTAATACTTATATTTTAAGAAGAAAAATATTACTTTTGCATAGATTTCAAATCTGTGGTATGAAACAAATGACATATGTGACATTAACTCTCTGTGTTTTTTTTTTTCAGGCGTGACTCCAGACAGGATCCAAAGAGATTTCTGGTCTCTTCTCTGAGTTTTATGGAGACTGACTTTACCCCTGTGTGTCAGCCTCTTAAAGCACTGGGCCAACCTTAAAGGCACAGGCAAGGGCGTGTGTTAGTCTGTCGTTGTTCATCCAGCGTTGTTTCTGGGGAATAAAACAGGAAAGCAGAAAAGCGTACCTAGCTTAGGTACCGGTTGTGTGTCCCAAAACTGGTATCTGTGCTTTGCAGCCTCGTCAATGTTCCTGGCTGGGCCCTGGCATGCGGATAACAGCTCCATTGCTCTCTGGATATCCTGCAACTTCTGCATTGGAACACTGGGATTCTATGACAGCAAAGACAGACACACAGAACGTGAGAGAGCGGCCGCTGATCTTAAACTCGGGCAGATGCACGTGGATCTGCCTCAGAGACTACAATCCCTCAACACTAACAATCCTCCGCCAAGCCCGGTCAAGGCCATGGGCTTGCGTGTTACACATGAAAATAAAAGCATAACTTCTGTTAAAGGTAAGTTATAGAGATTCAGAGGGGCTCTGGCAGTTTGGGGAATCTAAATTGAAGCATGCTTTGCTTCAGTTTCCCATACATCTACAAATGGCCTCCAGCATTACTCCCCTGGGGGAGACGTGCAATGCATGCATTACTGTCATCCAGCAGCCAGGCAGCCACGAGCCTTGGGGGGCACTGTTAGGGTAAATGCTCTGCAGAAGCAATGAGGGGATGAGGGAAAGGACTTCTAGAATGGAAACACAGAAGAGAA
>PVKP010010016.1:0-66151 GCA_004027715.1 Plecturocebus donacophilus | reverse complement strand
TGTCCTTGGCCTCCACAGAAATCCTCTGTGTTATGTAATATACAGTGGAACCATTTTAAAAAAAATCCATGGTATAATTTCCTACCACAACCTTCAACTTGAGGCAATGTGCCCAGGACCTGGTTTGAATTAACAGAGAGTCAACTCAATACAGTACAATAAAGAACACATTCTCAGGGCCGAGCAGAAAGCCTTCCTAGTAATTTTAATTCCTTACCAAGGGGAAAAAGGAAAAAATAATTTAAATAATTTTATGAGTCGAGATGAATGAAGTATTCACTATCCTTCTAGTTCTCTAAACAAGATATCAGTGAGTGCCATATCCTGTTCTGGAAAAGTAAAATTCTTCTACTGACAACATAAGGGAATGAAGACAGTTTAAATAACATGTCTTGTTTGGAAAACAATCTTGTTAATTTGATACTTTTTAAAACTAATATTCACTAATATGGGAGTTGGGGCTTCTTTTAAGAAAGTTCAAGTGGATGGTGGTAAATAAGTCATGGGAAACCCAGTAAAAATCACTATAGAAGAGTTCCAACCTTTCTCCTTGCAACTTCCAAAATTTAGATAATCTAATCAATCAATCAGTTATGGATATGCCCCAAGTTTTACTGGAAATAAATATTTTGCAAACACGTTCTGTATTTTTCTTTATTCTCAAAGCTTATATTATCTGAAGTGCTATATACTAAAACAGATGATAACATAAAACAATGCTTTTGATTACTGAACTATTTTTTATTTAGCATTATAGTCTGTATTCTCTAGAAGACAATCAGACATATTAACCATGAAATATTTTCTTATCTTAATTGTTAGAGCTTTGTTAAGAAATTTGATTCTTACAAACTGCTTCTAATTCTTGCAATGCTGTTAATGAGAGATATGATAGCAATCCCTTGGACCAATAATTAGGTGAGATGCAAACATTTACAACTACAGTTTGTCTACTTAAGAAACTGCCACTGTATCTTTCGGAAAAATCAAGTGCTGGCTGACATTTTCACCTGCAAACTGACTCCAGACAAGAGTTAGAACAAACTCCCTTTCCAGCCTCCTAGGTATGTTAAAAGGATGAGGAAACAAGGAGGAAGAGAAGAAAGGACAAAACAATTAACATGCATTGTCACCTAAATCACAACTTCTTTTGCTATTGAAACTTTTGTTTTTGTTTTATTAACATATCTTTTGGAGGGCAGAGGAATATCTGATGCTTACTGGAATCATATGACTATCCAAACATGGCATTAAACAGAAGAGAGAAAACTGTAGGCTGATTCACTAGAGCAATATCAAATGACTGCCCTAGTCATCTATTATTGGGCAACAAACTATCTCAAAATTCAATGGCTTAAAACATTGGTAATCATTTATTTTTCTAATGAAACCTGCAAGTAGTTAGGTCTCAGTGGGGAAGTCTGGTCTCTGTTCATACAGCATGAATTGGCATTGCTTAACTGAAAACTCAAGATACTTTCAAGATGACTCACTAATATGGTTGGCAAATTTTTGCACAATGTGCCTGTGAACCTAGCTTGGACTGAAGGATGAAGGTCTTGCTTCTTCTTATGTGAGCTTCTCTCTGTGTCCTGAACTTCTTCACAACCTGGTAGCTGAGATTCAATATCAAGCATCCTAAGAGAGAGTCAGCAGAAGCTCTATCATTTTCTATGTCCTGGACTCAAGAAGTCTCAGTAGTCACTTCTGTCCTATTTTATTAGTTGAGGCAATGCAAAGGTTCTTTCAGTTTCAAGTAACAGGAAGAGGGACAATAGAATTTATCTTTTCATGTGGGAATAACAAGGTTCTGAAAAAACATGTGGGGTGGGAAATATTTTTAAAGCCAGTTCTGAAAAATGAAATCTTTCACAGAACCACTAGGAGTGATATAAGAAATGTGTTAGAGGGATCAGAATTAAAGCAACTACGAGAGCCAGTGAAGAAGTCAATGGAAAGTCTGAGTTCCTAGTTCAGTGGTGGGCCTGAAGTCTGAAGAGGAAGAAGGAATACTGGAATTTTGAAAATGAATTAGAACTCACATCAGTTTCTCTCCAGAGTTTGCATCAGTCTCTCACTGTCTCCAGTCCTCCAAATTTGATGATGTAGGTGAAATGCAGAAGAGGTGACACACTTTGCCAGATACCTGTACACAAATTGGTCCAGGACTTGGCAATACTGAAAGAGGAGGCATATTCAGTGTGAATTGCAAGAGTTAATGACCCAGCTGTTCTGCAACAAACTGCACCAGCAGATCTCTGACAACCTGCATGAACCGCACTGACCTGAGTGTGAACATTGCTGCTGCTTCACTTCCACATGCCTCTCACAACACTTCTCTTGTGGCAAAAAGAACACTAACCCAAAACACCCTGGGAAGAGAATTGTGACTATAGCTTAGCTACAAAAACATTATAGATATAGATATAGATATCTATATATATGATATTATAGCTTAAAATATGGCCAATTTTCATGAATGTGCTATGTGCATTTGAAAGTAGGCTATATTATCTATTTCTAAGATTAGTTATGTATTTTAAGATTAATTATATATAGTATAAATTATATATATAACATCATTGATCATGTTTTCAGATTTTCTACAAGCTTACTAATGCTTGTTCAACTTGCTTAATCTTGGATTAAGAAAGTTTATTCTGTCGTTAGTATGTTTCTCTTTTATTGCATAGCTTATCTTTCCTGTTTTAAGAAAATTAATGGTTTGTTATTAAGTATTTAGGTATTAATAAATACATTTTCATTGTGAGTGGAGCCTTTAGAACTATAACATGTTCTTTTATGTTTTTAAAAAAATTTTTTTGATACAGACAGAAGTCAGGGAAATACTGGGTAGAAGAGGGAGGGCAATCCCCGATAACGGTCACATCCTCAAGCCTGGACCCACAGCCCAAAGTGAAAACATATATTCCTGTTTTCCTGCCAAAATGCTGCTTCCTTTTCCAAAACCAAGCTGGCCCACCCTGCCCCCCATCCTGTAACCCATGAAAACCCCAGTGCTCACTGGTGGGTGGCAGAATAGCAGAGAAGGAAAGAAGAGAAACAGCGGCCAGACATCAGAGAAAAGCAGCTTGATTTCAGAGGGACGGCTTGATGGTGGGACCTCAAAGAAGAGTTCTGCCAGGATGACCTCACTGCAGGGGAAGACCACCTTCCCTCTCTATCCCATTTCCAGTTCCCCATCCAGCTGAGAGCAACTTCCAGGGCTCAGTAAAATCCTCCACATTCACCACCCTTTGATTCCTTTGTGCAACCTGATTCTTCCTGGAAGCAGACAAGGATCCAGGTGTGGGTGTAAGAGGCTCTCACACTGACTCTCCACTGAGCTGTTTAACACTTCAGCCATCCATTGATGGCAAAGCTACAAAAGCACACTGTAACACATGCCTTCTGGGGCTCTGGGATTCACAGACATCCCCTAGATGCTGCCAGCGGCCCATACACAGTCCTGCTCCTGCCAGTTGCCCAGAAGCCTTCGTATCAGCCTCTTCCCCAGCTCACCTGCGTGCTCCCCCTCTCGCAAGGGGTTGAGAGCTGCAAGCTGAGTAAACCAGCCAACTCCTTCTCAAGTCCCAGAAAGGGGTCAAGTGAACTATCACATTTCACTTTTTACCTGATTTGTGTTTTAATCAGAGATTAATATTGTGACCTTCTGTCCCTTTGTTTGAAATTCTCTTGTATATTTATCTTTTTAATTTTTAACCTTCTGTATATATTTAAGTGATCCTTGTACGAATAGTAGAATGTCGAATTCATTTTGTTAGTCAATCATCATTCTGCAGATATTTTTATTAAGTGAATTAATCCAATTTACATCATTATATTTCATCAGTTATGTCATATTGTTTTATTTGTTTCTTTCAAGGGAATGAATATATTTTGTCTTTTAGGGAGTGTTTTATTTTTTCAAAATTTTAATTTTAGACTAAAAAATTAATATAATAATCTTAACACACTCTCAATTTTTTTATGGTTTCCTAATGTAAGCTAGTATAAGTGAGCTTGTAACCTCTTCTTTCCACAACACTCTGTCACCTCAGGATCTTAGCAGAAGTAAGGCTATTGCCTTACTATCCCAGTTAATACTCGTACAGGATCCTGCTTCTTTCTACACTTTTAACAGATTTAGCATATATACATTCACAGAGCATACAGCATTGCACTGATAAGTTATCTATTTTACTCCAGTAAATAGGTAAAAAATATTTAACGCTTATCATTTCTTATGTCAGTGTCTTCATTTTTTTGTTTGCCTTAAGTTTGATTTTTCAGTTAGTCATTATAAGAATATTTTCACAGATTCAAGTCAAATTATTGGAAGCCTATGTATTTAAAATTCATTTTGGGTACACATAAAAATTTATGGTTCATTTTTTAATTAAGTATCTTAAATATGTTATTTCAATTTCTTCTAGTATCAAGTGTTCCTGTGAAAAATATAAAGACAATCTGAAATTCTTTTTTTTATAAACGACTTGCTCTTTATGCCTTAATTCCCAAAAGACTTCTTTAAAATTTTGTAGTATGACAAGTTTGACAGTATAATGTCTTGCCTTTCTCAGTTGATTTTAGCAATGTCCTTTGAGTATGTAGCATCAAGTTATCTTTTATGTTAAGAAATTTTTCTTATTTTTGCTGTTTCATAGGATTATTTTCTTTTTTGTTCTTCAGAAGCTCTTTCTCTCCATCCTGAAGAAAAAAAGAAGTTATATATGTGTGTATACCTCCTGTAGATCATATTCTATATCTAAATTTTTATGTTTTTATGTTTTTATTTTTTAAATTTCTATACTTTCAATCTTACATTTTTTTCTAATATCACTCGTTTTTACCATTATGTTCCTTTTAATTTCATTTACATTTCTGAAATGGCTTTACTGAGTGTATCTTCTCATATCAAATCTTCTTTACCTCAAATCATTTCATTTCTGAATTTACTTGTGTTGTCCTTTCATAGCATCTATCATTCTAAAATTAGTTTTTGAGCATTTTGAGATATTAGGTGACTGTATTCATCTGTTCTATGAGCAAGTCATTTTAATGCATTTACTGCTCATTGGGGTGTTACTCTGCTTCTTATTCTTTGACTAAAATTATTTTGTTGTTTTTATATTTTGTGAAATTAAATTTCCTGTGCTTTTAGGGTGTTTTGAGTGGCCTAGGAAAACTTGACTTTTTTGAAAGTGATGTGTCTTTGTTTTATTTTTCAATCTCTATAGATCCCTCTTCTGTTGTCTTGGCAAATTGATCAAACATGTTTGTCTAATTTCCTAGGCTGCTTTCCTACTTTTATCTGAATCTTCTCATTCCCTATTTCCTTTTGTTGTTCATTTTGAATTCAACTCCCAGAAGTTTCTCCTTAGCATGGGGCTTTGTCTTATTAGTTTCACTGTGCCACAGGATTCAGACTGCTCCATCACGGTTACACCTTGTTACTTCACTGCCCTTTGCTTTTCCCTGTGAATTGGTGTGAATTCATTCAATTGTTCTTCTACTCAGAGGTGCCCCCAAATCTTTTCAGTGTGTATCTATGGAACATTTCTCCAAGCTATCAGAATTTCTGTTTCTTTCCTTAACTTCCTCCCATTGAGAGGCCAATAATACATAGGTCTTGTAAATGTTGGCATTTTTGCCAACTTGCTGGTATATGGAATCCACAGGGTTGCCTTGTTACCTATTTTTTCTATGAATATTATTCATGTTATTGGTTTAGCCTTACCAGTTATTTTGCCTGCCTTTATTCAAAGTTTAGATAGATTTGGCTATGTCCCTCTCACCACCATCTTTCCAAACTCCACTCCTTTAAAATGAAAATTTCAATAGATGAATGGATAAAGAAAATGTGGTATATATACATGCAAAAGGAATACTATTCAGTCATGAAAACAAAGGAAATTCTGTAATGTGTGATAACATGGATAAACCTAAAGGACATAATGTTAAGTGAAATAAGCTAGGCACAGAAAGACAAATACTGTATGTTCTCACTCATACAAGTCTAAAAATGTTTATCTCATAGAAATAGAGAGTAGAATGGTTGCCAGATGCTAGGGTGGTAGAGGCATGGGGCATTAGGGAGATATTGATCAAAGGATGCATATTTATTGTCAGATAGGATGAATAAGTGCAAGAGATCTACTGTACAGCATAGTGACTATAGCTTATGACAATATATTGTAGTCTTGAAAAATGCTAAGGGAGTGGATAAGTCTTTGTCTCACAAAAATAATAACTTTGTGAAGTAATGTGTTAATTAGCTGAATTTAACCATTTCATTATATATATATATACACACACACACATATATAAACATCATGTTGTACACAAATACCATTTTATGTAAGAATCTAAAAATAAATACTTAAAAAAATGCAAATTTGATCATGTTGCCTTAGATTTAAATTTTTTCTTTTCCCTTAGGAACTATATTAGTGGTTATATGCTTCAAACTATTAATGTTAACGTAGTATACATAATTAGTTAAATCATGAAACTACTAATCATAGTAAGGATAGCAGGAGTTCTCGAAAAAATAATCTTTGAAGTGACTACAGGACACTGAAATAGATGCTCTGGCAGAAGGACATACTGTTTTGTTTCATTCTCTATTCCAAGTTTTTTAAAAAATGATTGGAAAGTAGTATATACTCAATAAATCTGGCTGCATAAGTTGAATACATAAATGAACTCATTAGCCACACAATGTAAGTCTGAAGCTTCAGAAAATGTTTAAAGAAAGTAATGTTTATTTGGGAATCATTTGTATATATATACTTAAGGTAAATAAATGTTATTTGAAGGCACTAGGGAAGATAGAATTTTTTTCTCCTGGAATATGTGTGTGTGAATACAGACAAAAGCTGGGACAGAAATCTAAGAAATTCTGTCATGGAGCCTATTCAGGTGTTCACGAGAAAGTTAATTTTCTGAGTAAAAGTTTCAACCACTATGCTTTTTGTTGAAAGTTCCAAGTGTGATTGTCAATTTCTTTTTTCCTTTGGCTTTATGATAGAAGAAGCTTTTGTTCCAACAAAAACATTTGTAGAAGCTCAGTATATAAATCCCATAACAGAGAAAGGGGTTGAAGTGAAGAAGAATAGAGAGGAGCTTATCCTCATTGTCCCTGATGTGTCTCTGCTCTCCATCTCTACCCACTTACACTCTGCACAGATCCAATCTCAGAGACCAAACCTGGAAGAATAAAATTATTACAAAGCATTAGTTGTAGTTATTGCAAATGTATGGCCCTGCTTAATATAGACTATCCATCCACTTACCTAAGAGGAAAAAAAAAAAGATAATATTTTGATGATAGAATGTTGCCTTTTTAAATTTAGTGATAACCATTCATTTTTATTTTTCACAAAATATTTAGATGATAACAGGAGAAAAAAATGTATAAATTCTAATTAGAAGAAACTAAGAGTCGTAATTTATGATAAGTACAAATTAATTTTTTAATAATTTTAATCATACAATAATAACCCTTTTGGAAATCAACTTAAAAGTTTTCAAATAAAATTTTGTAGAAAGATTATTTGAGAATATTCTGCAAATTCTGTGAAAGACATCAATACATAAAAAATTAAATAGATATAAAAACACTCTTATTAAAGAAATTTTACTGAGACATGTAATAAGAAAATAACTTTATTGAAAAGAATTGGTTTTGTAACTCATCTTCAAATGTTATTTTTCCCATTTGTAATTTTTTATAAGAAATATAAGATTATATGCACAAAGGGATAAATCAAGAAAGAAAATCGTTTCCTCTGGTTAAAAATTGACTTCTGCTATACTCTAATTTTCTATGAATTAGGTAAACACAGAAGTGCCACATTACAAAAATGTATATCTTTTATATCAAGACATAATTTTTAAAAGGCAAAAGAATTTTAACATTTAAAAAGTTCTGTTTGGAACAGTCTGGAAGAAAATCCAAAGTTCTTTGAAATAAGCCTACTTCCACCTCCATACTCAGAGTATGATTAGGACTTTTAGCTGATGTTTTTAACATTAGATACAGTCATGACATGTCTAAGTTAGCAGGCTTTAACTTTATTAATGAATTTATGCCTTGTATTCTCAAAACTGCCCCAGCGGGAGGAACAACTGGTTCTTGGTGAGGAGGTTCAGAGGGAACAAAAAACCATGATTATTTTATATTGATTCTATATATTTTATATAATATGTGTGTGGGTGTATATATATATATATATATATATATATAATCTCACAAATATATATACATAGATATGTATATATATGTATGTTACAAAAATAGATACATTCTGTAATATTAAATTTCCAGAGTAGAATTTTTTTTTAATGTTTAAAAAGACTGCTTAGGATGGTAACAATGAAAAGGATGAGAAATATTGGGATATACTAAAATCTCATCCTCTTACTAAGCATCCTTCACCAAATGAAATTAGTTCTTCAAAGATGCGTACATAGAACAGAATACTAGGAAAGTATAACAGTGTAATCAGTAGCCTGGCGTGAAAGTGCCTTCATTCAGAAGTTTTTAAGATTGCTTCATTCTTTTTAATTTATGAAATGATGAGTAGCTGTAAAATATTTTGGCATGATCGTGAAGATTACATACTAAAAGATAAGACTATGTATAAGGAATTAAAATATAAATCACAATTACATTTGTTAATAAATGTATCTTAATGCAGATTTATTTATCCAAATACCCATAACTTTCTCATACTATATCTTTATACACAGAGAGTTTATTTGCAGATAACATAAAATAAAATTATTTATTTACTTGTCCAATTATTTAGGAAGTAAATACTTTAATTCAGCAAAGTATTTTAAGAGGTTTATTTCGACTGATGATTTGACTAGGTCCAACTGTGCCTTTTTCAAATTCGTCATTTCATGAAGACACAGCCACAGCCGTGAATTTTGTCTGTAAACCTGTATATGCAAAGAGAGAATTTAACAATCAATAATCTACCAGAAAATTGCCTCCCTATTGAATGTTAAAGCACCGGAGGAGATGCACATATGTGAAAGAGCAAGAAGACAATTTATAATTAAACAAGTTTCTAGTAGTATTTTCAGTTTCAGAAAATAGAAGGAATAAAATACTGTTGGGCAACCAGAAAGGTCTTAAGAGGCCAAAGAAACATGAAAATTAAAGGAAATTTAAAATTAAAGGAAACTTTAAAATAAAACTTATACAGTACAGCTTAGAAAGTTAAATATGAACCCCAATTTATAAAGCAGGCTCATCTAGGTTAGGTATCATGGTCAGCAGCTAATAAGTGTCAGTATTTGCATCATTTGAACCTAAGCCCTTCTAATAACTAAGTGTTTTTGCCCCCTTTATTATCACACCTCTCTAGTACATGGTAACTTTTGACTATATAAAATACACAATTTTCTCAGTAAAATATAGAACACCTTTCTAAAAACCCATTTGCAAGACCAGAAGAAATTTCGCAGGAGGGAAGAGTGTGTGCAAAACAGACTAAACATTGTTTGGGCATGGGACACATAATACAGAGATCTTTCTACCTGATAAGGTTCATGTTAGGGAACAAAAGAGTTAAGTTTGATACACAGGGTGCGTATGTGCTATTTTTTTCTTTTTTTTTTTCTGCTTTTTTTTTTTTGAGATAAAGTCTCACTCTGCTGCTGGAGTGCAATGGCACAATCTTGGCTCACTGCAACCTCTACCTCCTGGGTTCAAGCGGTTCTCCTTTCTTAGCCTCTCAAGTAACTGGGATTACAGGAGTCCACCACCATCCCCAGCTAATTTTTTTGTATTTTTAGTGGAGATGGGTTTTCACCATGTTGGCCAGGCTTGTCTCAAACTTCCTGACCTCAGGTGATCCACTGGCCTAGGCCTTGCAAAGTGTTGGAATTACACACGTAAGCCACTGCACCCGGCCTGGTATGTGCTAATATTTTTAAATAATTTGCTTTTTTGATAAGTACATTAGTAATTTTTTTGTGTTTTGGCCCTGTAGCAAGGTTTTATATTAGTTTTGAACTTCATAGTTTTAAAGTATTCCAGAAGTATCTAAACCTATAAGTAATAGTTGGTGTGTAATAAGCAACCTTCCAAATTTTCCTTTCTAAATGATGCAAAATAACTCAAAAATATATTTGGCTACATAAAAACATTTTTTTTTAAATTGCATGACAAAAAAGACACCTTAACCAATATCAAAACACTTGACAAACAAGGAAAAAACTATTTGCAATATACCACAAGAGCTAAATATCCCTAATTTTTAAAGTACTCTTAAAAACTGAGATACAAAGTACCAAAGATTGAGTAGAAAAATAGGAAAAAATCATGAGCAAATAGCTTATGGGTATGACATGCTTTACTCACCTCTCACTGTAAACCTTTATAAAACTTTCTACAATCCATAAATTCACCAAAAGTCCTTGTAGAGGTACTACCCAGAATAAAATGTAGCTCTCAAGGATAGTTAGTATTATATAGAATTGTGCCCTTCAACCCTAAATTGTACTTTAAAATTGAGCCATAGCAAAGAATACCAAATTAATTTAAAAATTACACTTGTAAAATTGAATCAGCTGTCATTGAAGTACTTGAATAAAACATTTCTTTCTTGAAGCACACTGTGCTCTTTTTTATATAAGTACTATTTAATCATCCATTAAAAACAAAAAAAATCATTATGTACTTTTCCAAATCTAGCAAAAACTTGATATTTCTTCAAATTTCCTCATTGTTTTAGACTCTCCTGAGTACCCTAGACATAAACTTTTTTTTCAATTTCTAGAAAAAGCTTTCATTGATCCAATTATCCCTATTGTTTCAGGCAGAAATGCCTTTGAGCACAATATAGTTTAGTCCTCTCAGCAGACCTGACCCAGCTGTGGGAATGTTATTCATGCTGTGATAAGAAGTCATTTCAGAGGAATTTGAACTTAGTACTCAGAAAGTCAAGTTAGTCTCTCTCAGAGGCTCTGAACTGTAGCAACAAAGCAGAGCCTCTCAAATTAGGACTAAGTTGATTTCTTTCTTTGTCACTTAATAGATGTACAATCAAAAGCTAGTCATTAATCTATGTGCATCAGTTTCCACATGTAAATTGGTTATAATAGAAGTACCTACCTTATTGGGCCCCTGTGAGGATTATACATGACAAAATATGCATTGAGTACCTGACACTCAGTGAATATTCAATAGCTGATAGTGGTGGTTGTTATAATTTTTGTTTCATTGTTACTTAGGAATACTATGGATCAAAAATTAGAGGACACTGAACTGCATTTAGAGAAAATGAGTCAAGAAATAGACTAATGGCACTGAGGAGTCCTTGATTTCAATTGTCTTTAATGTCTAGTGAATTCCTCTTCTTCATTTCCATGAGCCACTGCACTCATCTCTTCGTATTTATATAAATTTTTGAGACAGTCTTGCTCTGTTGCCCCTGCTGGAGTACAATGGCCCTATCATGGCTCACTGCAGCCTCAACCTCCTGGGCTTCAGGATCCCTCTGACTCAGCCTCTGGAGTAACTGGGACTACAGGAGTGCACCACCATGCCCAGCTTTTTTTTTTTTTTAAGTAGAGCTAGAGGTCTCATTATGCTGCCCAGGCTAATATTGTATTCCTGGGCTCAAATATTCCTCCTGCCTTGGCTTCCCAAAGTGCTGGGATTACAAGTATGAGCCACTGCACCTGGCCTATCTCATAATAAAATCTCTTACTGCTTACTTTTATTTGAGATATATCTACATTCACACAGAAAAGCCATACCTAGTATCAGAATCTGTCATATATCCAGAAAGATTATCTACTTTATTGATTCATCTAAGACTTCTTAGAAGATTTTATCATATTTAAATATGATTAAGCTAAAGCTGTTAGGAAGAGTTGGTCATGGCATTCTTTTCTGTCCCCTTTAATAGTAAACAGACATTGTATATGTAGAGACCAGAGTCACTTATTATTCTATGCATCCAACTTCAAATTTCATTAACCCTGTCTCAGTGAAGCAGCTAATGAACAAACACATGTGATAGTGAGAAATTATCTGGCAGCCTACATAATTTTAATAAACACATCATTTTAAACCTTTACCATCTGTCTTTAGCTCTAATTATAGCTGCAAGATGAGTAAAATTTTGAATTGTGTCACAGAATAAGGCACAAGTGATTAAATGTTTTGCATTTTTAATCAATGGTTATAATCTAGTATATTTTATTCATTTTTAAAGAAGTAGAATGCAAGAGCCTATGAATGGGAAATGTCTTGAATTTCTCACCAAATAGAGAATAAACACTATAAATCATTCAAATAAAGGAATACTAGCAAGTGATTAATAATGATGCCACATACATAAACTTCTTTTTTTTTTTTACTGTACTTTAGGTTCTGGGATACACGTGCAGATCATGCAGGATTGTTGCATAGGTACACACATGGCAGGGTGGTTTGCTCCATTTATCCCCCCATCACCCACATCTGGTATATTTCCTCTCTTTATCTCTCCCCACCCTCCCACCCCCCGCTGACCCTTAGTTCCCCCAACTGTCCACAGTGTGTGACGCTCCCCTCCTTGTGTCCATGTGTTCTAATTGTTTAACACCTGCCTATGAGTGATAATATGCGGTGTTTAGTTTTCCGCTCTTGTATCAGTTTGCTGAGAATGATGGTTTCCAGATTCATCCATGTCCCTAGAAATGACATGTACTCATCATTTTTTATGGCTGTGTAGCATTCCATGGTGTACATGTGCTACATTTCCTTTATCTAGTCTATCGATGATGGACATTTGGGTTGGTTCCAGGTCTTTGCTATTGTAAACAGTGCTAAAATGAACATACATGTGCATGTGTCTTTATAATAGAACAATTTATAATTCTTTGGGCATATACCCAGTAATGGGATTGCTGGGTCAAATGGAATTTCTATTTCTATGTCCTTGAGGAATCGCCACACTGTCTTCCATAATGGTTGCACTAATTTGCACTCCCACCAACAGTGTAAAAGTGTTCCTGTTTCTCCACGTCCTCTCCAACATCTGTTGTCTCCAGATTTTTTAATGATCACCATTCTAACTGGCATGAGATGGTATCTCAATGTGGTTTTGATATGCATTTCTCTAATGACCAGTGATGATGAGCATTTTTTCATATGTTTGTTGGCCTCAAAGATGTCTTCTTCTGTAAAGTGTCTGTTCATATCCTTTGTCCACTTTTGAATGGTTTTGTTTGGTTTTTTCTTATAAATCTGTTTTAGTTCTCTGTAGATTCTGGATATTAGCCCTTTGTCAGATGAGTAGATTGCAAAAATTTTTTCCCATTCTGTTGGTTGCCAGTTCATTCTAATTATTGTTTCTTTTGCTGTGCAGAAGCTCTGGAGTTTAATTAGATCCCATTTGTCTATTTTGGCTTTTGTTGCCATTGCTTTTGGTGTTTTAGCCATGAAGTCCTTGCCTATGCCTATGTCCTGAATAGTTTTGTCTAGGTTTTCTTCTAGAGTTTTTATGGTGTTAGGTCTTATGTTTAGATCTTTAATCCATCTGGAGTTAATTTTAGTGTAAGTTGTCAGGAAGGGGTCCAGTTTCTGCTTTCTGCACATGGCTAGCCAGTTTTCCCACACCATTTATTAAACAAGGAATCTTTTCCCCATTGCTTGTTTTTGTCAGGTTTGTCAAAGATCAGATGAGTGTAGATGTGTGGTGTTGCTTCTGAGGTCTCTGTTCTGTTCCATTGCTCTATGTCTCTGTTTTGTTAACAATACCATGCTATTTTGATTACTGTGGCCTTGCAGTATAGTTTGAAGTCAGGCAGCATGATGCCTCCAGATTTGTTCTATTTGCTTAGGATTGTTTTGACTATGCAGTCTCTCTTTTGGTTCCATATGAAGTTTGTGTTTTTTTTTCAGTTCTGTGAAGAAAGTCATTGGTAGCTTGATGGGGATGCCATCGAATCTATAAATTATTTTGGGCAGAATGGCCATTTTCACAATGTTGATTCTTCCCAACCATGAGAATGGAATGTTTTTCCATCTGTTTGTGTCCTCTCTTATTTTATTGAGCAGTGATTTGTAGTTCTCCTTGAAGAGGTCCTTTACATCCTTAGTTGTATTCCTAGGTATTTTATTCTCTTTGTAGCAATTGTGAATGGGAGTTCACTTTTGATTTGGTGCTCTGTTTGTCTGTTATTGGCGTATAGGAATACTTGTGATTTCTGCACACTGATTTTGTATCCTGAGACTTTGCTGAAGTTGCTTATCAGTTTCAGGAGATTTTGGGCTGAGAAGATGGGACCTTCTAAATATACAATCATGTCATCTGCAAATAAAGAAAATTTGGCTTCCTCTTTTCCTAATTGAATATCCTTTATTTCTTTTTCTTGCCTGATTGCTCGGGCTAAGACTTCCAATACTATATTGAACAGGTGTGGTGAGAGAGGGTATTCTTTTCTTGTGCCAGATTTCAAAGGAAATGCTTCCAGTTTTTTCCCATTCAGTATGATATTGGCTGTGGGTTTGTCTTAAATAGCTTTTATTATTTTGTGATACATACCATCAATATCTAGTTTATTGGGAGTTTTTAGCATAAAGGGCTGCTGAATTTTGTCTAAGGCCTTCTCTGCATCTATTAAGATAATCATATGGTTTTTGTCTTTGGGTATGTTTATGTGATGGATTACATTGATAGACTTGCATATGTTGAATCAAGCTTGCATTCCCGGGATGAAGTCTACTTGATCATGTTGAATAAGCTTTTTGATTTGCTGTTGCATTCTGTCTGCCAGTATTTTACTGAAGATTTTTGCGTGGATGTTCATCATGAATATTGGCCTGAAGTTTTCTTTTTTAGTTGTGTCTCTGGCTGATTTTGGTATTAGGATGATGTTGGTCTCATAAAATAAGTTGGGGAGGATTCCCTCTTTTTGTGTTGTTTGGAATAATTTTAGAAGGAATGGTACCAGCTCTTCTTCGTATGTCTGGTAGAATTTGGCTGTGAATCTGTCTGGACCTGGGCTTATTTTAGTTGGTAGACTATTAATTGCTGCCTCATTTTTAGCCTTTGATATTGGTCTTTTCAGGGATTCAACTTCTTCCTGGTTTGGTCTTGAGAGAGTGCAAGTGTCCAGGAACTTATCTATTTCTTCCAGATTTACTAGTTTGTGTGCTTAGAGTTGTTTGTAGTAATCTCTAATGGTAGTCTGTATTTCTGTAGAGTCAGTGGTGATGTCCCCTTTATAGTTTTTTATTGCATCTATTTGATTCTTCTCTATTTTCTATTAGTCTGGCTAGCAGTCTATCTATATTGTTGATCTGTTCAAAAAACCACCTCCTGCATTTGTTGATTTTTTGAAGGGTTTTTTGTGTCTCTGTTTTCTTCAGTTCTTCTCTGATCTTAGTTATTTCTTGTCTTCTGCTAGCTCTTCAGTTTTTTTGATCTTGCTCCTCTCTTTCAATTTTGATGATAGAGTATCGATTTTAGACCATTCCTTACTCCTCATGTGGGCATTTATTGCTATGAATTTCCCTTAGACACTGCTTTAAATATGTCCCAAAGATTCTGCTATGTTGTGTCTTTGTTCTTGTTGGTTTTGAAGAATGTCTTTATTTCTGCCTTCATTTCATTGTTTATCCAGTCCACATTCAGGAGCCAGTTTTTCATATGGCATGAAGTTGTGTGGTTTTGAGTTAGTTTCTTAATCCTGAGTTCTGATTTGATTGCACTGTGGTCTGAGAGACTGTTTATGATTTCCTTTCTTTTGCATTGGCTGAGGAGTGATTTACTTCCAATTATGTGGTTGATTTTAGAGGAAGTACGATGTGGTGCTGAGAAGAATGTATATTCTGTGGATTTGTGGTTAAGAGTTCTGTAAATGTCCATTAAGTTTGCTTGGTCCAGATCTGCATTCAAGTCCTGTATTTTCTCACTGATTTTCTATCTCATTGATCTGTCTAATATTGACAGTGGAGTCTTAAAGTCTCCCACTATTATTGTGAGGGAGTCTAAGTCCCTCTGTAGATCATTAAGGACTTGCTTTATGTATTGGGTGCATATATATTTAGAATAGTTAGTTCTTCTTGTTGTATTGATCCTTTAACCACTATGTAATGCCCTTCTTTGTCTCTTTTGATTTTTGTTTGTTTTAAAGTCTGTTTGATCAGAGACTAGGATGACAACACCTGCTTTTTTTTTTCTCTCTCTCCATTTGCTTCATAAATCTTCTTCCATCCCTTTATTTTAATTCTATGTGTGTTTTTGCATGTGAGATGGGTCTCCTGAATACAGCAAGCTGATGGTTCTTGGCTTTTTATCCAATTTGCCAGTCTGTGTCTTTTGATTGGGGTATTTAGTCCATTTACATTTAATTTTAATATTGTTCTGTATGAATCTGTTCCTGCTATTTTATTACTGGTTGGTTGCTTTGCCTTTTGGTTGGCATAATTTATTGATTCTGTTGTTGGTCTTTACCATTTGGTTCTTTTTTGCAGTGGCCGGTACTGGTTTTTCCTTTCTGTGTTTAGTGCTTCCTTCAGAAGCTCTTGTAGGGCAGGTCTGGTAGTAACAAAATGTCTCATCAATTGTTTGTCTGTAAAGGATTTCATTTCTCCATCACTTATGAAGCTTAGTTTGGTTGGATATGAAATTCTGGGTTGAAAGTTCTTTTCTATAAGGATGTTGAATAAGACCCCCACTCTATTCTGGCTTGTAGGGTTTCTGCCAACAGATCCACTGTGAGTCTGATGTGCTTCACTTTGTGGGTGACCTGACCTTTCTCCCTGGCTGCCCTTAGTATTTTTTCCTTTGTTTCAACCCTGGTGAACCTGACAATTATGTGTCCCAGAGTTACTCTACTAGAGGAGTATCATTGTGGTGTTCTCTGTATTTCCTGTATTTGAACGTTGGTCTGCCTTGCTAGGTTGGGAAGTTCTCCTGGATAATATCCTGAAGAGTGTTTTCCAGCTTGGATTCATTCTCCCCATCATCTTCCAGTATACTGATCAGGCATAGATTAGGTCTTTTCACATAATCTCATATTTCTTGAAGGCTTTATTCGTTTTCACTCTTTGTTCTCTTTTCTTGCCTTCTCATTTCATTTCATTGATTTGATCTTCAATTTCGGATATCCTTTCTTCTGCTTGATCTATTCGGCTATTGAAACTTGTGTGTGCTTCATGAAGTTCTTGTGCTGTGTTTTTCAGCTCCATCAAGTCGTTTATGTTCTTCTCTAAGTTGGTTATTCTAGTTAGCATTTTGTCTAACCTTTTTTCAAGGTTTTTAGTTTCTTTGCATTGGGATAGAACATGTTCCTTTAACTAAGAGAAGTTTTTTATTACCCACCTTCTGAAGCCTGCTTCTGTCAATTCATCAAATTGTTCCCAGCTTTGTTCCCTTGCTGGTGAGGAGTTATGATCTCATGGTGGGGGAGAGATGTTCTAGTTTTTGATGGTTTCATTCTTCTGGTGCTGCTTTCTTCCCATCTCAGATTTCTATAGTTTTGATTTCAGGTAGCAGCTTGGGGAGGTGGCCTTTCCTTTGTCTGCCTGCAGAGGCACTGCTGGGCTGCCGCAGATTCAGTGGAGGCTCTGTGTCTTTTATTTACTCAGGAAAATTAGGCCAGCTTCTGTAATGGTGGCTTCCCTATGCCTTGCTTAGCTTGATTGTTCCTGTTCACTTTCTAACTGATGTTCTGGGTTCATAACTCTGGAATGAGAGTTTTTTAGGCTGCTGGGCTTTTGTGCAGGGCGGTGGGAGGGTGCGGACCATCCTGTGGTTTGGGCTGTTCCCTTCTTACTGGGGGGTGGGTAGCTCTGTCCTGCCGGCTTTTTGGCCTTCTCAGCATCAGCCAGTGCTTCCACCGAATCTATGCCGACAGCCCTAGCACTGGCCGAAGTTGCTGTTCTGCCCTGTTCAGGCAGCTCACTGAGGCTTTTCAGCCCAGCAAAGATCTCCTGTTCTGTGGGTTGTAGGGGGCTTGGGTGGAGTGCTGTATCCAAACCAAAGTCCCAGAGGGGGCGATCCCCTGTCCTCCGGTCAGTTGCATGCTCCTCCTGGGTGGGGCAGTGCCTCATCTTGCCTCAACTTGCCCTATTTGGTTTACATTCACTGTCCGACCAGACCCACAAAACGAACCTGGTACCTCATTTGGAATTGTGGAGACCACTCAGCTTCTGTGTCTCTCTCACTGGGAGCTGCTTTCCAGAGCTACCTCTTATTCAGCCATCTTGGGATCCCCCCCATACATAAAAATTTATAAAATTTACAAAATATGTTTAAAGTAAAAAGCAAACTCTTGTTACTCATGTACTAAAGAATGTATGTATGTATGTATATATATATATATATATATGCACATATAAAGTATGTGTGTGCATATATACATACTTATAGTTTCACATGTGTGTACTTTTACATAAACTCGTACTCTCCCAACCCTCAGAAACTATGTAAGATAAATGTTTGTTGTTTTAAGCTACTAAGTTATTAGCAAACTTGCTGAGCAAAACTAGGCAAGTAACACAAATGTATGACACAAATATAACTTTGCAAAATCCAACAGGCACACCTCAGAGATATCACAGGTGCAGTTCCAGACCACTGCAATAGTGTGAAAATAATAGTAAAGAGTTGTATTCATATTTTGGTTTTCCAGTGCCTATAAAAAAGTTATATTTATGCTATACTATAATCTATTAAGTGTGCAAAAGCATTATGTCTAAAAAAAAGCAATGTTAATAGTTTAATTATAAAATATTTTATGACTAAAAAAGTACTAATGATCAGAAACACAAAGTGAGCCCACACTCTTGAAAGAAATGGCATCAATGAACTTACTGGACACAGGGTCACCATAAATCCTCTATTTGTAAAAACTGCAATATGTTCAAAGCACAATAAAATGAAGCACGATAAAACAAAACAAATATTTCTCCAGAGTTGATCCTGAGAGAAGGATTTGAGTATATGTGATTAAATTCATGTGATGGATTTAATGGTGTATTATTTGTCTATTTTTGCATAACAAGTTTCCTGATAGCTTAGTAGCTTAAAACAACAAACATTTATCTCACATAGTTTCTGAGGGTTGGGAGTACAGAAATGGTTTAATTGGTAGTTCTTCAAAGTCTTTTCTGAAGCTGCATTCAAGTTGTTAGCCACCATCTGAAGGTTTAGCTGGGACAGATGTTCTGATTCTGAAAGGGCTCTCTTACATAGCTCTTGGCTGAAGGTCTTAGCTTGTTGCTGGCTATTAGTAGCACATACATCATTTCTGCCACATTCTCTTTATCAGAGATGTGTGAGTAATTCCAGTTCATACTCAAGGGGAAGGGAATTAGCTCCACCTCTTGAAAGAAATATTAAAAATTTTGTAGATTTATTTTTTAAAAACCACCACATTAATTTAATCTTAGGAGGGACTAGTAGAGGAATAGGGTTATAAGACATGGAATGAAAGAGTTCAAAACAGGGTATGCTAATGTGCAGACTAATAATTGCTGTGGGCAACTGGACTTAGATTCCCTTGAAAAAGTTTGGGATATGTTTGTCTTAGTTTGAGTACTCTGCAAAGCAGAATAAACATCCAATACATTTATTAGAGAAAATGTCTATGAAGGATAAATGGAAGAAAGAAAGAGTGGTCAGAGAGAGCATTTAGAATGCAGTGCAGATCTACCACTTGCGGAAGGAGAATTTGACAGGGAGAGTCTCAAACATCAGTGCAGTTCTAAGAGTTTTATCCCATACACGTTAGAGGAATCCCAGACCCAGCAAGAATGGGCTGGTATTAATGATTCACCCTGCTCAGTCATACACTTAGAGTAGCTCTGAGGAAGTATGCCTGCTGCACAAATGTAATGGTGGATCCACAAAGGCGGCAGCTAGCACCGCACGCAACTATGCTCCTTGCAGAGTAAGATCTGAGCATAGTTTCATAGATCATACATTTCACCCATTGCATTGCACAAATCTGATTCTCAATGGAAGTTTGAGGAGTGGTTTCACAAGTTTCCCATAATCCTCCCTTCTTTAAAAGAAACTTAAAATTGAGAGACTGATAACACCAGATACACCCTCCACTGCTGTAGTTGGTTTGGGGGTCATAAACATACTCGTCCTTTTTCTTCTCCTTTATCCATTCTAAAAATCCCCTTACCTTCAGCTGTCTGGTAAATGTTGGTGCCTAATCATGTGTTGCTATCTAAATCTTCATTCCTGAGGACCTAAGGCCTTGGAAATCAGTGCTTCTCAGGCTCTAATTGTTTTAAATGTCCATTCAGTTACAATGAGGATGAGTGTACTTAGAGAGGTCCACATGGGTAAACCAGGTTCCATATATTTGTCTACTTGCACCAACTGTGTAAATGCAGTCCCTCCACCTCCTGCTTATAACCATCAATTACTCTGGCCAAGATGGTGACTCCTTTCTTCATCTGGAGTCCAAAGTATCCTGGTAGCATCTGTAGCTTGCATTTTCATGGTATCCTTGCTATGCTCATTGCAACCATTTTGACCATTAGGTCATGTGTTGACCAGTCCCCAAATTTCATTTTGTCATTGTTTTATCCTACTACTCCTGGCACTGCTTCTGTTAGTTGAGAATTTTTGAAAAGCAGACAAAATAGGATTAGATATATAAGAGATTTATCCTGGAAACACATGTGAAGAGTAAAGAGGAGAAAAAAATTTGAAGGAAGACTTCAGATTATGGTACAGGTCTGACCTCTACGAGAAGAGAAGAAAAGATGATTGGTTAAGAAGAAACTCCATAAGCTTTGTCAGGCTAATGGGGAATGCTGCAGCCTTACTTTCTCTTTAGAAGAGTTCCATATCTAATCAGAATAAACCACCACAATTTCTTAAAGTCATTACATCTGAGTTTCAAGGAAGCTGAGCTTTTTATCTTTTAATTCTCATCATTAGACCAAAAATTGTTTACTGGGGCATTGACTCAGCAACACTTCAGCTGAAAGAACAGCATGACAGATGCTTTTAAGAGGATAACATGGGCATGTGCCAATGAGGGTCTAGGGGATATTTGTGTGGCACCAACAGAAATTCCTACAAATATGTTCTTATTCCCATATATATTTTGAAAAATAAAATCTAAAAACCATAAATAGAAATGTTAGTGGTGCTGATATTTGAGTGATTATATTTGAAGCTTGAGAAATTAATTTTACTTATGATTAAAATGCTATATAGCAAAATGAAAATGCTTATATAATTCATGGGAGCCAGAAGAATACAAAAAGCATGGATTGCATACATGTAATATATGTTTAAGCAAACACACAGGAAAACACATAAAAGTGATAGTTATATTGTATGATTATGGTTATTTTTTCCTTTTTGTTATCACAAACAGAAAATGTATTGGCACAGGTGAACAAAGAAAGAATCTCTTACAAGTTCCCATTATTACTTTACCTTTGATCTCAATTAACTTGAAAGTTGAAACTAGATTTGTCCAATAAAACGTTTAAAAAATGAATTTGTTTTGAATTTGCAATACCCAAATATCAACCTCATATTCACATTTGAAGAAAATCATAACAAAAAATTTGGTGAAAAATACTAATGTGATATTACTATAAACATTTTTTATAAACTGCAACTGAATTAGCATTTCAATAAACATGGAAGGAAAACACCAATGCAGAATGCCACAGAGATGGCCCTGCTGTCAAACATCAGAAAGTCGTTATCATACATCTCTGCAAGAAAGTCTTCTAGTTATGGTCCTTTCTTCTCTCCTGCAAGGCTGTTCTTTTCTGTTGGCAAGAAGGAGCTGATAGTCGGATTCTGCTTCAGGAGGCAAAAGTAACAAAAGAAAATGAAAATCATGTCAAATTTAGATAGAAGTCAATTCATATCAAGGGACAAGAACTTGGCTGCCAACCAAAACTAAATCCCCAAAGAAGAACTTTGAACACATTTGACATTTTCTTCACACTTTAATTTGTTTGGGGTTCTGTTTCAATTAGCTAGATTTTGAGTACCCTTCTTTTAGCTCTAACTCTTTTGTATTTGGTCCTAACCCTAGCCTCCCTTCAATTTGACTCTACCATTCTACCACCATCAACCCTGAAATTAGCACTGCTTTTTTTTTTTTTTTTACTTTTTTTTTTACAGGGGAAAAAATCCGAGGACTTGCATTGCAACTTATATTTCATAGATTTTTAGAAATCCAGCGTGTTTGGGTACACACAGACATGAACATGGGAACAATAGACACTGAGGGCCCCAAAGGGGATGAGAGGGAAGGGAAAAGGGCTGAAAACATTCTCCTGGGCGCTGTGTTCACTATATGGGGGACAGAAGAAGTAGGAACACAAAATTCAGCATCACACAATGCACCTATGTAACAAACTTGCACGTGTACCCCCTGAACCTTAAATAAGTTCAATTTGCTTGTTCCCTTTCATAATTTTGTTCTAAATATTGCAACCTATGTTTGAAGAATTTTCCCTTTGGTTTTTATGCTATTTGCTTGAATTTTTTGACTTTGTTTTACTAACATATTTAGTCTGATATGTGAGCATAATTTTTACAAGTAATATCTTCTGTATTTTGGTCATAGCTGATTTAATATTCCTCTACTGACTTCTGAGGCTCCCTGGGACTTTCTAAAGATATTCCTAAGAATCCCGAACACTCGACAAGAAAACCTTTGAAAATTATTTTAAACACTTTGGATTATCTGGATGCCTAAGACTAAATATTATTATATTTGAGTGGTTACATTTGTATAATCCGTATTATATTTGAGTGACTATGTTTGTATATTATGTTGGCAATAGCAATACTTTATCACAGGCTAATAAGGAGTCAGGAGGGAAACTGGGCACAATAACACAATTCACACCAACAAAACAGTAAGTAGTGTCACTGATATACCCATAAAAATCTTAGTACAGCTTAAAATGGAAAATTTTATGACAGTTTGCCTGGAAGATCCTGTGCCTAAGAAGCTGGTATCCACATCATGAAAGGCAATTTTGTTTAAGGAAAACAGCATTATTTGTCAAACAAAAATTAATGTTGTTAATTTGAATTTTATTGATTTTATGGTTTATATTTAATTTGTTTGGCTTTATAATTTTGTGCGAGCTATTAGCATAAGGGACTTATATCTCCTTTTATTTTTCCACCATTATGACTTTTTCCTTTGAAGGTGACATTTATATTTTTCAAGTAAAAGCTCTAGACTAAGATATAGCTATAAGCGAAAGTTTCTGAAAACCAAAAGTGATAAATAAAATAATAAATTCAATAATGCAGTGGTCCCCAAATTTTTTGATACCAGGGACCGGTTTTGTGGAGGAGAATTTTTCCACAGACTTGGGTAGGGAGAAAAGTTTCAGGATGATTCAAAAGCATTACACTTGTTGTGTACTTTTTTCCTATTACCATTACCTTGTAATATATAACGAAAGAATTATGCAACTCACCATAATGTACAATCAATGGGAGCCCTCAGCTTGTTTTTTTGCAACTAGATGGTCCCATCTGGGGGTGATGAGGAACAGTGACAGATCATGAGCCATTAGATTCTGTTAGGGAGCATGCAACCTAGATCCCTCAAATGTGCAGGTCACAGCTGGGCTCCCGCTCCTGTGAGAATTCAGTGCTGCAGCTGATCTGGCGGGAGGTGGAGCTCAGGTGATCTCGGCTCACTACAACCTCCGCCTCCCGACTTCAAGTGATTCTCCTGCCTCAGCCCTCCAAGCAGCTGGGATTAGAGGCACTGCCACCAGCCTGGTCTAATTTTTGTATTTTTAGTAGAGATGGGGTTTCACCATGCTGGCCAGGCTGGTCTCAAACTCTTGACCTCAGGTGATCAGCCCGCCTTAGCCTCCCTAAGTGCTGGTATTATAGGCGTGAGCCACCGTGCCAGAGCGGCCATTATTAATAATAATTTAGGTTTCGTCAAAAGCTTCCCTTACTGAAAAGCTAAAACCAGAAAACAAAAGAAGCAATGACCAAGATTCCAAGTCCATGGTGTACAATACTGCTAGAATGGTTAATTCAATTTGTTAGATTGTGAAGATAGAATCTTCCATAATCAGAATGTGCTATGTGGGCCAATCTGATGAACATAAACAAGAAAAATGTCAGATTTCAGTTCTTATTTTTTTCTAAGATGTGGAAAATATCTGTCCCATTTAGTAAATACGTTGACATCAGTAGATAATGTATCTTGATGTTTCTTCTGTTTTTGTAGTTTTCTTTAGGTTGGTGAAGGTAACATTGTTTCTTTACATATTTACCAGCAGTAATGGTAGAAAGTGAGGCCATAACGATATTTCAATATCATACTTTCTTTAAGGAAACAAAAGCAATGGTCAGATTCTGTGACACCATGCTACTTCAGAAAACTCAGACACTTGCCATTACTATGTGCTACTTCTGAAAATGCTCTTGTCTATTTATTAATACCATGAAGGTTATCATGACATCTTTAGCAAAAAGTCACACTTTTGTCTCCTTGTAAAACCAATCTACTTTTTAAAGGAAATGTTGGTGCCACCAATATAAATATTCTGCATGTATTCACTTTTTTCTTTCACATTTGTTTTAAAGACAGCTATTGGCTGAGTTTATGCCTCAAATTGTTCAAATGCCATTTTTCCCCTCTACATTATCACCATTTTTAAGTCACGTTTGTTCTAAAATAAAATAACAATGGAAAAAAAATGACTTTTAATACAAAGAGTTGGAATGGATGCAAAATGAGACAGATGGAGTAAATGAGATTGTTTCAGGCAGAAGTAAAGCCAGAGCGTACTATTTTAAAAAGCTATAAAATATCATCTCTCCCATAATGAATACTTGATCAACTGGTGATATTTCAAAACTCCTCTTACATCTAATGGAACTACAGGTATGTCCTGTTTCTGGTATTGACTGTATAACTAATACATTTCAACTCACAATCCAGTACATTTGTGAAAAAGAGATAGACTGATTATGAAGAAAATCGCCGCAGCAGAAACATACTGAGAAGCTGTCTGACAGAGTCACAAAAGCCTGTGATGCATAAGGACCCATGAATCCTAAATTCTTTGAGTTACTGCTTAAAATGTGTAATTACTTTAGGAAGAATGATTTACAAAAATCAGTGCAAAGCACGTGATGGATATTTGGTCATTTTTCAATATATATCCCCTACTTAGCCACAGACAAAAGTGAGTGGAGTTTGGCAGCTCTGTGGTTATTTTATAATAGAAGAATCAGTCCTATAAACCTAATTCATTGTAGATATTAAACATGTATAGTCAAATCATCAGAGGCACAAGTAGTCAATGATTAAAATATTATTTTTTCCTCAAGGGCTTCTTCCCTTTAAGGGAACAAAAATAGGAAACACTGCTCATTCCTCTTTGAAAAGACTGACAAAAAAAAGTTAGAGAGAAAAGGAGGAAAGGAGAGAGGAAGAGAGAGAATAAAAGAGGAAACAAATATTTAAAGACTTTTTTTCCCTTAGCCTATAATCTTAAATATATTACACAAAAATAAAATACTATTATATTTTTGAAGCCAAGTAAAATAAATATAGATTCCTTTACCCAAGTAAACTTTACCCAATTCAAACAGTCAATATTCAGTCACTAAAATGAATGCTAAAAGCAGTAATGTTCAGGAAATTAATAAACAACCTTCTATCAGTTCTCCTGCATGTGAGAAAACCAATGCCAGTGATATACCTTTATTTTTCTTTACTACCTCTGGAAAAGCAAACTAAGTCCTATTTAAAAGGAAGAGAACCTTTTAAAATGACAATATAAAAATAAAATAGGATTATGTTCTATCTTCATCCCAAGTGCTATATGGTATTCTTTTATTTTTATCTAGAGGGAAGAATCATTTCAAATTTTCACTCTATTTAAAGAGTTCAATAGGAAAATAAGAGAGAATTTTTTTTTAACACAAATTGTTGCTTTTTCTAGTTTTTACCATAGTCTTCACATCAAAGGCCTTATAGCTCTGAAAGTAGGCCTAAATCTGTAACAGTACTAAATGCAATTTTTATCTACATCATACATTCTATAATTTGTCCGCTGATCCTATAATTATACCATTTGTTTAGTCAAATGGTCACACAACTTTCAAACTGACAATATAATTTCACTATATGAATCTTAATATTATTCTTGTTTCTTTTGAACCGACCTACAGAAGGATTTTACTTTACCTATGACATTCATTATCCATTTAAGAGCCCTTTTTATCTTACCCTTCTGTACAAATGATAGAAATTGAATCATTTAGTAAGAATAAAATATTCTTCCTTAACTTAGCAATAAGATGTGTTATTTTTTCTATATGCCTTTAGAATATGATAAACATTTTATAGTTTTCATATTCATACCTGAGCAAGGTGTTATATCAGTTCACTTTTATTGATAAGAAAACCAAAGTTTAGTGATGACATAATTATTCTTGTTTGCTCATTTCCTGAGATATGGAACTGGGCTTTAAAGCCTGTTTGTCTAAGGGTATAAGCTCATAACACTATGCCTATTACATCCTATAGTACTTAGTGTTATGGATCGGATCTAGGTTGTCACGTGTGGAACGTAGGGATCAAGTCTTTTTTCTATTTGTACACTTTCAATGGTACTCTATATATGTACCATTGAAAATATGTATAACAACATTTAAATGAGTAAATAATTAAATGAATAATTCTAATGAATGTACTTTCTGGTTAGCAGCAGCATGGTTGCTACTCTCAAATGTCTTCAGAAAGTTGCCCTTTTAGATTTTTATTGGGCATGTTTTTACAAGACACCTATTTGTTAGAGTGTATCTCACCTGCATAGAAAACTTATTTAAATACAAGCTTCACAAATAAACATGTAAACTCGAACAACAGCAGCAAATAACTCAGAGCAATAATTGATATGTTGCATCTTTTAACCTACAAAATAATAACATATTTTTATTTTATATTTCATTGTATAAATTTGTACTATAATTTAGATGATCTTAAAAATATTAAAAGCCACATTTTTAAAAATTAAGTCTTTATACATAGTCATAAGGGGTTAATTGAGCATAGAAAGCACACACTTGAGACTCCAAATTGAATAATTTGATTTGTAAACAGGTACTTAGTGTACAAGAAGCCATTACACATGCAATTATCTTACTTCAATTAATTGTGTGCATCTCTAAGGAGCGACTTAAGAATGTTTGTTTCAATTTCACTGGCTTTAAGGCCTGACAGCTATAAACATTTATGTTACTTATGCTATAACTTTCAACTTTAGAAAAGACATTGCTAACAGCAATTATTATGCTCCTGTAAGGAAACATTGGGACTGCAGTAATCATATCCCAGGTCTAAGCCCTTTTCTATTCAGCCTCCTCTCTCCTCACACACAACATGGCCAAAAACAAAATCAAGTTCAGGCTTCTAAAAGATGGAAAACCATGTATTATGAAATATGTGTTTGTATATTAGAAATCACTATCAATTCAATAGCTCTTTATACTCTGTGCATCCCTCATCCACCTGTAGAATGTCAGAAGCCTCATTTAGGTTACCTGGTCACCTATGCTATTATTCTTGTAATACCAGGAGATCAATTGTGCCAAAGCTTAAGCAAAGAGAAAACATGGCTTCAAACTAACATTCTACAGCTACCTTTTCCCTATCTCTTCAGTCATGAAGGAACATTTCTCACATAGCTACTAGAAGACACCTTTACTGGGCTTTCCATTTGTTTGGAAATTTAGTTCTACCAACATGTGATTGATCTTATTCCTCTCTATTATTCTCCTTGTTTCCTTCTATCTCTACTGCGTCCTCGTTTTTCTTCTTTTCTTTCTCATAACCCCAGAAACATAGAAACTATAACTCTAAAACAAGTAGGAGAAAAGACTATGAACTCCTAAGCAGAGACCCAATCTTCCCTATTGTTCACCCCCAAGCCTTTAAAGGAGTGATTGGGATGGTCACAAAATCAATCAGTCATTGCTAGATGAGCAGTTTTTTTCACTGAAACATCAAAATGATAATGCTATTCTGGAAATCCTTCTGGGAACTGCCAGACGGAATGTGCTGCATTTCAATCTGCTCTTCTATTTTCCTGTACTTTCATCTATTATATACAACACAATAGGTGAAATTCACTTTTGACATTGGATTACAATAAAATATTCATCGTCTATCTCTACCACATATTGAGGACAGGAATTGCTATAAGACTACAAAACAATATGCTGAAAAGTCTGTGGAACCCTCAGAGATGGTTTATTGGGATCATCTCACTTTGGATTCTAGAAGCAGACCATGAGACAAGGAGTTGAGCACAAGCTGTCTATTTGCAAATATCAAAGAATAAGAGTAGGGAAGTGTCCAGGGAAAACAAGATAAGGAAAACTGCCACTACAGATGTCCTATTAAGCCAGCTGACACTGGGAGTGACTGTGAGAAAATTCTGAAAAAAAGAGAACCACAGATAGCTCAGAATTATTCCACCTTAGTGGTTAGGAACTGAGGTGTTTATCAACTCTAAGTAGTTATTTGTTGGATGGTGTTAATTCCTCTGCACAGTTGGCATCATCCTAGTGGGTTTCTAGTTTGGAGGGAGAAGAGTCTTGAGGCACAAAGATGCAGATACTGCAGGTGAAAATGGGAAGTCAGCCAGAGCTTTTACCTGAGAAAGTTTAAACAAGCTTCAGAGAGTGAGTGGAGACATACTGAGGGGCACTGACAGCATTTGCTGCAAAGAATAGCAGAAACCCCTGTGGACCAAGAGAAGTTTGAGATTCTATTAGACACCCAAGAGGACAGGTCGGTAACAAATCTTGATTTCATGGGTGAGTGTTAACACGGAAGTGAAAGCCTTGCCAGCATGACACAGAGTGAGGCAATTTTAACCCAATGGCTAGACAAAAAAGAGAATTGAGAAAAGTGCATAGCTTGCTTATGAGGTACCTGAATTTGAACCATAATGTATCATGCTTAATATTATCAAAGTATTCCACATTTACAAAAATAAATAATATTGAAATATTACTTTGTGCAGTAATATAAGAAGGCCAAAGTCTGTCATCTTTATTTAGGATTCAATATTACAGCCATTCATTCTGTCTCAACTGTCAAACTTTAAAAATTGCGGACTATATTCTCAAAAGGATTTTGTTAAGGATTTATTTATTATTTTATTAGAAAGCCAATTGTTTAAAAATGGATTAATTGCAATTATTCAAGTCAAGTTAAATATAAAGCCCTACCACCAATACTCTCAAAAGAAGTCTGAAGCATTATGTGGATGATGCTAATTAAATGTGAATCTTTCTGTATGAGCTCAGACGCCTTCATCTCCATGTAGGTTGCCGTGTTCACAGAGTTATTTCATAAACATCATCAAAGTAAGTATATTGCTTTTAAAGGTCAATATTATTGCAATATTGCTTTTAAAGGTAAAAATTATCCCTAATTAACAACTTAATTTGTATTATTAAAATAGTGATTTTGAAGGTTAAAATTATTTCTAATGTTGTATGGAAAACAAAAACTTTCCTAGAATTAGACTTAAAATTTCTAGAACTGGACATTCGCTGATACTTAAAACTCAACATTCTTAAATAGAAAACCTATCTACCTGTTAGAAAACCTGCTTTTCCTTGTAGATTACATATTTATATCATGCCTATTACCCTCCATTCAATCTCCCAAGCAAGAATAGCAGGAGTCATGCTTCCTCTCTTTTTTATTTTTTCTCACTCAGTAAATGGCACAATCATCTAGCAAATTAATAGCATCAAAAATCTAGGAGTTCTCCCAACTTGCTCTCATACAGTTCATCTGTATCCCCTGTCAACTTGCCCTCCAAAGCATATCCTAGTCTAAAGCTCGGACTGTTCTTTCCATAGTCACTGCTATAATCTTTGCTAAATAACCATCATCCCGGATAGAGTATTGTAATATCCTCCTAATTTGTCTGACTACTCCCACCTCTCCTCCTACAGTCTATTTTCTATATAATATCAGAGTGACATTTTTTGTTGATATTTTGGAGACTTTTTTCCCCTTATTTGTAGACAGGGACAGAGCAGTGCTTTTAAAAGTGGAAGTCAGTTTATGTTAGACTTCTCTATTACAACTTTCTAATGGTTTTTTATCACACTAGAATAAAATCCCAACATCCCAGCCCAGTTTACAACGTGTCATGTAATCTGGCTCCTGACTACCTCTCTGACATTCTTGCATCATGTTATACCACTAGACTCTCTCCTGCTGTGCTCAGATACAGTGGTCTTTTTATTATATTTTTTATCCCATTTAATACATTTCCAATTTTTGGTAAAATATCTTAAGGAATGAGGAGGACTTAACCAGGTAAAGTGTAGGAATGTACAAACACAAAAGCAGTCAATTGATGTGGTCTCTATGAGGAAAGCTAAGGTGTGTGCTAGGAAGCACCAGCAGTTTAATGTTGCTGCAGCATGAATAAGGAATGGTAAGAGACAAGTCTGGAAAGGTAAAAGGAGTACAATAAAATCCTTTCAGGCTTTCCTAACGACTTTAGATTTTTTATTTGGGTAAGATACATGATCAAGACTCCTTGTATAGCCTGATAAAAGATTGTATATATTTTCCAAGTGTGACAAAAATCACTAGGAAGCATTTTAATAACATCTGCATACAATTTCAGGGGATGTCCTAACCCACTAAACATCATTCTTAGACAGGATTAAAATTTTTGCTAGATAAGAAAACAACCCAATTTAAAAATGAGCAAAGAATCTGCATAGACATTTCTCAAAAGAAACTACACAAACAACCATCAGATACATTAAAAAATGTTCAGCATCACTAATAATTAGGAAAATGCAAATTAAAGGTGCCATGAGACATTACCTCACATCTACCAGAATGGCTATTAACAGAAAGATGAAAGACACGTGTTGGTCAGGATGTGAAGGAAAGGGAACTCTTGCACACTGTTGGAAGGAATGTAAATTAATACAGCCATTGTGGAAAAGAGTATGGAGGTTGCTTTAAACACTAAAAATAGTGTTACCATATGATCTAGCAATCTTACTTCTAGGAACATATCCAGAGGATTTGAAAACAGTATGCTGAAGTGCTATCTGCACTCTCATGTTTTTTGAAGCACTATTCACAATAGCCAAGTTTGGGAGTCAATGTAAGGGTCCATCAGCAAAGAAAGGATGAAGAAAAGATTTTAAATGTACACACAATGGAATTTCATTCAGCCTTAAAAAGAATATTTTGCCATTTGTGACAACATGAATGAACTTGGAGGATATTATGCTAAGTGAAATAAGCCAGGCACAGAACATATACTTGTATATATGTGGAATCTAAAAATACCAAGTATGTAGAAGCAGAGACCAGAATGGTGGTTACCAGAGCCTAGGGACTAGGAAAAACCAAGAGGTAATAGTCAAAGGGAACAATGCTTCAGATGGGAGGAATAAATAATAAATATTTGAGTTGATGGATATATAAATTTGCTTGATCATTCCATATTATATACATATATCAGATCATCAGTCTGAACTCTGTAAATGTATACATTTAAAAATTATCATTTTCCAATTCTATATATTTTAAATAACAAAAATAATTTTTAAATTTTTGCAATAGCTCTCTTCAGTATTTTTTCAGTATTGAATAATATTAGTGTGGCATTTTAAATAATGTATCATGGTAAAATTTGGCAATAAAATGGATGTGAGAAATGCAATATTGAAGAAGGGAAGAGTGGTTACAAAATTATTCAGTAAGTTAAGAAATGGTGGATTTTATAAACGTTATTTATCAGATAATGTTCAAAGGAAATAATAATTGATTGTATATAGGTAAGCAATAAGAATAGTAAATTTTTATACTCAGGTATAGGTATATATTATATATATTATTATATATATAACATATATTATATATATAATATATATAGGTATATATATATATAATATATATATATATATATACTCTGCCGTAGGTTAATCATAAACCCCATGCCATTTTAAACTCTGTCACTTTACTATTAATGACTAAAATTTTACCACTCCGAGCATGTCCACAAATGACAAGGAAAATGCCATAGCTTTGATTTTGTTTGTAAATGTGTATTTTAGGAAGTAGGAAATTTTTTTTTTAGCAAGAAAAAAATAGAATATATAGAATCTGTAAATAATAAGGATCAATTCAATCCTTTCAAAAGATTTTTTGAAAATCAAATTAAATGTTTGAAGCATAGCTTCAATCACATATGTAATTTAGATTTTTGAAAAAGTTATTCTTGGAAATATTCATTAATTCAAATTGAATCTTAGATTTATAATACCTATGTATTAATCTAAACATATGAATGTAAATTAGTTTAAGAAAATTAACAAAATAATTTTTAGAATAACATATTGCTACGGCTTTCATGTGTCCTACAAAAACCTTGTGTTGGGAAATTAATCCCCAGTGCAACAGTATTAGAAAGAGAAACCCTTATAAGATGTGTTTATGTCATAAGGGCCCCACCATCATGAAAGGATCAATGCCAGTTACAAAAAGGGTTTGAAACTATAAGTTCTATCTTTCTCTTTCTCTTTGCCAAGGCTCTCACCAGATGCCAACCCTTTGATCTTGGACTTTTCAGCCTCCAGAACTGCAAGCCAATAAGTCTCTGTTCATTATGAATTGTCCATTCTTAGATGTTCTACTATAGCAGCACAAAATGGATGACGAGACATAAAATTCCCAGCGCTTTAGCAATAGGTTCTAGGTAAATGAGATTATTGTGGTCCTTACAGTAGTAAAGCCATCAAACACATAGCAATGCTAAATGCATAAAAAAAAAAAAAACAGCTTAGAGAAGAGTACAGTGTTTTAAAACATAGAAATAAAAATTAACCTGCTGAGAAAATTAAAATGCAACATCTTTGCTAACTGACATGCTTAAGTTTTGCATTGCTTATAACAATCTGAATTAATTTTTAAAACTTTTGCATTTTACTTAACTTCAAAAGTTAGAAATTAAAGTCTAATGTTTACCTTCCCCTGGAACTCTATACTCCTATTTCTCTGAGCAGAAGAGAAGCTGAGGAAGACCTTGCAAAACCACCAAAACACTTTGGAGATATGCCATTGAATAACAACTATATATTGGTACTGATTTCTGTCCAGAATTTAGGAAATAATGACATCATAGTAACTCATTTTATTACTCTATCTGTTCTTTATCTATAAAATTGCTTACAAAGAAATCTGTCATTTGATTTTTGCAATAATTTATGAATTAGACAGGCTAGTATTATTATCCTAAAAAAAAAGAAGTTTAAATTTTTGACTTGACCAAGATAAAATTTGTGCATATTGAGATTTTTATCACTTGTAGAACAAGAGATTTGCAATGTGACTTGTATGCAGATGAAAGGCTTATTGTAGTAGGAACTATATTTGTACCTTTTGCAATCAGACAAGAGCTATGATTAGCTGTCAGGAATGCTCTCTAGGATCACTATATAAAGGTTCCCTGAAGTGGGAAGGGGAGAATCACAGAACAAGTTAGAGAGAAAGATATATAAAATAGCCTATCTCTTTCTCCTTTTCTCTCTTTTTCTAAAATCTCTTCTTTTTTTTCTTTCTTTTGCTGTTTCTTTCTTTCTCCTTTTCTCTCTTTTTCTAAAAAAAAAAAAAAAAAAAAAAAAAAAAGTAGCCTATCAATGAGAAGTTAGAAATGAATATAGAGGCATAATGTTCTTTAGAAACAAAGAAAAAAAAATAAAAAAAAAAAACAGAGTGAGTGGGTGAGTAGAAAAAACAAACTCAGTTTCACCCACTATCCTCTTACAACATGTTTCTGACACCAGTTATGTGGGATTTCTCCTCAGCAGCAAACAAGCAATCAGTTCTGCAGAGGAATCTGCATCTGGGCATCCTCCAATTCAATTCTGACACAGATCACACGGGATGAAGGCTCAGTCCCAGAACAGTGTCCTCCACTTCCAGTGCCAGTCACAAGCCTCGGCTTCTGTGCTTCTGGTGACAAGCTATAAAGTGGGGTCCCCACAACTCCCTCTTCAGATTCAAATAACATGCTACAGTAGCTAACAGAATTCAAGAAAACACATTTACTGGTTTATTATAAAGAATATTACAACAAATACAGATGAAGAGATGCATAGGGTGAGGTTGAGGGAAGGAGTGCAGAGTTTCCATGTCCTACCCATTCAAGCCATCTTTCAGGGACCTCCATTGTAAAGTTATCCAGAAACTCATCCAAACTCTGTCATTTGGCTTTTAAGAAGGATTCATTATGTAAGCATGGTTGATTAAATCACAGGTCACTGGTGATCAACTTAACCTTCAGCCTTTCTCCCCTCCTGGGAGTTTGGGAGTTGGACCTAAAAACCCTAAACCTCTAATCCTACCTTACTCTTTCTGGTGATCAATTCCCAGCCTCATCCCAAAGCTACCTAGGGGCTGCCAGCCATCAATCGACTTATTAACATACAAAAGACACTTAGTACTTTGAAGATTTCAAGGATTTTAGGAGTTACATGCCAGGAAACAGGCAGGAAGACCAACTATGTATTTCACAATATCACAGTGTGGGTTATAAACTTGTACATGGTAATAAGCAATACAATTTAATAAAACCATAAATAAAAGCAGCATGACCTGTAGATGCAATTTTCTCTGCCTTAGAATTCTAGAACTTTACCTATTCTGATTAAATACAGCTCACTTTCTTTTAATTGAATGAACCTTCCTAGTTGGAAACACTTCTGTAACAGTTATTCTTTGGAAGCCCCAGTATCCTTTTCAGTTAAACTAAAGAAGTGTCCTGAAAAGAAGAAGCAATGAGACAAGGGCAATAAATGATTAGGAATGTGTAGTAATAAGGAAACAGATAAAAAAAAAAAACCTAACTGTTCAAATATATTAACACCTATTGAACTGGGGGAAAAATGTGTGTGTGTGTGTGTGTGTGTGTGTGTGTATGTATTATATGTATATATACATTTAATAAATATATTTTAATACAATTTAGAAAGGAATGTATTTATAACAAATTCTACCTATTTTATTACCTTGAGAGGTAAACAGAGCTTCAACTTAAAAAGATGTTTGTGTCCTTATATTTCCTCTATAAATCTATCCAGAGGTCTTGAGTTAACAGAAACGTTGACGAATCTAGTCTTATTTCCAGCCTTTAATCAAGAACTAAATGCGATTCACTAAATTTAAAGTGACACCTAAAGAAGGTTAAACAGACCTTAAATGCTCGTGTGTATATTAGTAAGTAAGTATCAATTATATAGGAAGACTTCTGTAGGAACACTAAAGAAAACAATTGAACAAAACAAATAGATCAGGCTCAGTGGAAACCTATTGCACTGGACACTAGGTTCTATTTAACTAACAAGTATTATTTGGCTACCATTAGTACATAAAACAAAGATAACACGACAACTTATACCTTATTAAAGCCCTGTCCTCGTTTCATAAGTAGCTGTGTAAAACCAAAGCCATTTTTGGAAGATTTTTACATTTCAGTTTGTTAAAAAGAAGATTTAAGATTTACACTTAGATCCTGGTAGCATTTTTGCCATTTACTAATTGTGTAGCATTTAGACATTCATTTAAATTCTGTGGCTTTCCAGTTTCTGCCTCTGTACAATAAGGTTGGATTAGAACCATATGGTGCATTCAGTTCTGTCTATTAAAAATACAAAAATAAGTGCACAATTAGATGTTGATTGAGGAAGTAGAAGTGCTCATCATTGTATTAAATTACACATTGATACTACTCAATTGATAAAATTCTTTTCCAAATCATGTGGTAGTCTATTTTGCAAAACATGTGGTTGTCTATTTTGCATTGCTTGTAAAGGAATGCTTGGGACTGGGTAATTTATAAAGAAAAGAGGTTTATTTGGCTCATAGTCTCATAGTCTTCTAGGCTACACAAGAAATATGGTGCCAGTTATCTTCTCGGCCTCCTGTAAGGCCCAAAAGAGAAGGAAGGAGGTCCCAGACTCTTTTTAACAACTAGATCTTGCCTGAACTCATTACCTCAGGGAGGGCACTAAGCTATTCATGAGGGATCCATCCTCATGACCAAAATACCTCCCACCAGGCCACACGTCCAACATTAGGGAATCACATTTCAACATGAGATCTGGAGGGGACAAAAATCCAAACGACATCACGTTAATTGGTGATTTTAAAAAAATATAGTGGATTATTTATTGGTTTATGTACTGATATTTAAAATACAATGTTCTCCATTTCTCTATTTGCCCATTAACAGCATATTTCATTTATCCATGCATTTAACCAATACTTATTAAGCAATTTCTATGCTGTAGGTAATTGTGCTATGCTTGGGCCTATGGTGGTGTTCCTTGCTACCTAGATCACAGGATCTAGTGGGAGAAGCAAAAAGTAAGTAAAAACAGAAACATGTAGTTCCACATAGCAACTAATTAAAAGAAAGGAACAAGATATTTTGAGAGGTAATAATGAAAAATCTACTTTAGATTTGGAGGTGAGGGAATAAAATGAGAAAATAATTTTAGGTAGCCTAACTGCAGATATGGATTATTTCCCAAGGTGAGAAAAGGGTTGTTGTGTTTGAGGAAGTGAAATAATATAACAGCTTAAGAATGATGGAGAAACAGATAGGATGAGTGGCAGACAAAGGTTGCATAATACAGAGGTAGCTTCCTTAAGGAATTAGTATACCACTTAAGGTCAACCGAAAGCCATTAAAGGTTTATAAGCCTGGGAGTAATGGAAAATGATGTACGTTTTACAAAGATGACTGTGAAAGTGGGTAAATGTTAGATCATGGAGTGGTCAATAGCAAAGACTGTAGACTAGTCCAGAGGTTTAGGAAAGAGACTTTGTGTTAGTGGCATGAAAGAAGATAGAGAAAACATTACCAGTATTTAGGAGGTGATTATGCTTTTCTAATAGAACCAGTCTCCCCAGTTGTGGGGTTTTGTTTTGTTTTAGATTGGTTTGTTTTTACCAGAATTATTAAGTTTATAGGCCCATGCATGAGAAAAAGTGGATAGCAGAAGATATTTGTAAGAATATGATTATTATGGATCAAGAAATATAATTAGGGTAAGAAAGGCAATAAAGACAGACGGGAATTGGCAGACACGAAGTAGTGGAATTCACGGACTAGCAGTCTCAAAAATGTTGGAGAATTATAATGTGGGCAAAGGGTATTATTTAGCCTGTGAACTGAAAGCATGCAAACATGTAATTAGTTAGACACGGTGCATCACCACTCTGTGTGCAAAGATAAGAGGCATGAAGAGAAACTTAAACATTGATGAATGCATTACTGAATAAATGAATGTGCATGGCACTTATATCACAATTATATCATCTTCTCTGAGCTCAGTTATTTGTCTTATTGATATTTGAACAATTAATAGAAATGTCTCTTAAGAGGTAAGCTTAAGACTTAGTCTCTTAATAACATTGGGATGTGATTTACATGAATTTTACTACAACATCATGTGACTGAAAAGCTGTCAAAATCTATATAAGTTAGTGTTAATGCAGAATTGTCCCAGAATGTTAATAACATCTTTCCAACAACCTTTTAAATTGAACAAGTGGTTAGTAATATAACTGGCTTGTCATCTTTTAAAAAAATCACTTGCCTGATTATTTGAAGGAACTAACTTATAAGTTTGAAAATATGATGGGATGACATAATCTATGTGAGAAAAATCTGTCATTCAGATAATTAAGTTCCGAAAGGTATAAAGGGTTGTTCAATAATCAAAATACACTGAAATCTATAAATTCAAATGCACAAAACTTAGTGCATTCAAAATTAATTCTTCTGCTCACGAGCCACCAACTCTTAAATATAAACAATATGTAACAATTATCTTTGACCACATTTTTGACTCTACACACATGCTGACCTTTAAATTTTAAATATGTGTGTTTAAATATGTATTTACGTACTATGATTTAAAAGAAGTATATAACAGTGTATTAGTTCTCAGGTGGTTATTTAAAATTCATCATCAAAAATGTAAAAGAAAAGATTATGCTTAATGTGAAACTATACTTAAATTAGAATTATTTTAAATTCAAGATTGCAAAGATGTTTGACTATCTTCTATGCAAACCATTCATGCAAATATCAATGAGTAAAAACATGTACTTGTCTTCAAGAAACTAATCTACTCAATAATTTTCAACCTCGTTTTTAAAATTCCTTTTATTGATTTAGCATTTTAAATTTTTCAACAATATAATCTTGTGATATTTTTATCACTGATTGTACTTACCTCTTCTCCAAAGCTATACTATTATGATAAAAATTATTTGAAATGTAAATATTTGCTTGAAATAGTTTAACTCTATAGTGATGACTCAACAGTAGTGACTCTATTTTAAATGGCACAGTTTTACTCTCATAGAAAGTCTACAAAGTATTATATTTAATTGTTCTATTTCAAAGTATATTTAAAATTCTTCAGATATTCTATTTAAAAGTATATTTAAATTTTTCCAGATGTTCTCTTTAAAAGTAAATTTAAAATTTTTATGAGCATTTGATAACATTTCAGTAGACAGACGCCCTTATTCAAGTCTCAGTCTTTAACTCTCTTCCTATTTTCATCTCTGACAGATACTGCCCCCCTCATTATCTAGTTCCTCCTTTTTCATAGGAATAGAATACCTTAATTGCTATCTTGAAGACCACAATCCCCCAAATCCCTTGAAGCTCAACATACCTATGTACTATGGTCTGGACAATAAATTATAAGGAAAGCAAAGTATTAAGCAACGGCTTCCGAAAACCATTCTCAAAAACAGCAAGCATACATACCTATTCTTGCTTTTTCTGCCCTTCTACCCTGTTGCTTGCAATGAAGATGCTGTCATTTGTGAACTGAGGTTAAGGTCATACCATGCAACAATAGGGTGCCTGAGTCCCTGACACTGCGCTGCAATCTATAAGCCCTGAAACTGCCTGTTTGACTTTTAACTGAGAGAAATGGCTTTGCTTATGCTCCTCTTATGTTAGTTTTTTTTTTTTATTATTATTTCATTGTATTGTGTTTTGCCATGCACAGTTTAGCCTAATATAAACCAATTTAAAGCAAAAATGCTTTCCCTGCTGTCATCATCTCCCTCACCCACATTAGAACTATTGTTCTGATTCAAGATGGCATATATTCTTCCACAATACTGTGGAGAAGCTCTGCAAAATAAACCATGAAGCTGCATTTTTATTTGCAAACAGAGCGACCCAGGAAAAGTTCATTTCTTTTAATTTTTTTAATCATGTTGTTTTTTGTTTAATCATTGAGGTTCAGGACACCCACCCTTTTCTTGCCTGGTGGCTTTCTTCCTGTAGTATCTAGCATCTACCTCTCTCGAGAACTTCCCAAACAATCGTAGGATGCTCTGAGATAAATGCCAAACCATTGTGGATTTATTCATGTTGTAAGAGACTATCTCAAGCCAAAACTACTTTGAATTTTAAGGGCTTGTTATAAAATGTTGGCCAAATGAGCTCTGGGCAGGTGGAGTGCTGAGTGTTGAAAGCTTGTTTTAAAGGGTTGAATCTCAGTCCTTATCTGTGTTGGGCTAGAATACACTAGGTTTCTTTAAAATTCACAGGATTTTAATTAGGCTTCAGGCCCCCACATTCTGAAAACTAAAGTGCTAAATATAATGGTATCTTGATTATTAGATTAGAAACATTATAAAGAAAGTGAAATTAAATTTAATATCAAGACATTAAATGTATGCAATTCTAACTGGCGAGCATAGAAGCAAGAGCCTTCACTGCAAGAAGACTGTTTCATGTGCCTTTAAGTTTGAAACTTCCTATAAATTGAACGAGAATGTCAGGAGAACGCATCCGTTTAGCAACTTGCAGTTTGGGGAATATTCTTTAAGAATACTACATTAGCATCAAAATGGCAATGCGCAGATTGGAAGGATATTATAATGGTTTGCAAACTCTCCCCTCCTTCACTTAGCAATATGAAGGCAGCACCAGAGCGATCTGGGTTGGAAGTTGTTGGTTGTCTATGTTCTGATATTACTGCTGCTGACTGCAAAGAAAAAAAGAAATAAATAAATAAAAAGGGGAGAAAAAGAGGTTCCCTGTATATGCCCTCAGGCTGAAGGCAACACCAAACTTGACGAGTAAAAGAGATACCATTGAATTATAAGTGTTCAAAGCCCACTTAATAAGTAACTGGGATTAGTGCTCTCTTTCAAAAATGCTGCCTTGAGTTCAGACTCTATTTGCTGAAGAGAAATAAAAAATAACAGAAGCTGCTCAGTAAATGATAAAGAAATAGAGAATTTTTTAAAAAGCCTAGAGTTCAAGTCGGGGAAGTTGGCTTAAGGCTGAAGTAGAAGTTCTTTTTCATAAGCAGTGAAATGCGTAAAAGCCATTTCTCAATGTCTCTATGTATAAAATGTACCAATGTTATGCCCAGCTATACATTTATATTCAAAGGTAAATGCCATGATAACATGATGGTCTTGAGGCATATTGCACTTTGCATTGGAGAAAAACACCATTAATTTACAGCACTGTTTAATAAATTAAATTTGCCTGAAACATAGGGCATCTACGAATGCATTTGTTCTTTCCCCACGTTGGTGCATTTTCTCCACAGGGAGCAAAGATTTGCTAATTTTGTCGTGAATGTAATGGAATCTTGAGGGCACCTTCCTAAGAATATGACTTACTTTCCGTCAACCTTTCGACCCTGTTCCCAGTATACTTGGTTTTAATCATAATGTGTTTCCATCCAGAAGACGCTGGGTCGTTCCCAACAGAATAGGTAAAAGCACTGTCCTACCACTTAGAGGGCAGGCTACACTGGAACATTTTAAATAATCATAACTCAGATTTTAATGGGGATTTACAGTTAACAACGTGCTATCATTAGCATTATCTCATTTGATTATAGGCTGGTTTGCCACTGTGTGTCTTGTATTTAATAGGAACTCAGGAAGTATTTGTGGATTGATTAACTATATAATCTTCTTGCTAATGCAAGCAGTGACATGTTCAGTAACCCTGGTTACATCATTACCTCAGCTGTCTGGTCCATCATGATAATTTCCACAGGGAAACAGCCTCTGTGAACAAACACTACAGCCTTATGGAAATGTGGGAAGGTTTAGCTGGCAATTAGATAAGGGTGTGACTTTGTATGCCGTGCAAAGACAAAGGCTGCTGCTTTGTTTACCTGGTGTACCAAATTCTATACCACAGCCACTCGGAAGCCGTGGCTTGTCCCATTAATATCCCAGTCACAGTGATTTGTTCTTACAACATTTTTCATCCTGCTAAGCAATACTTAAGTGTGCTTTGGCATCAGATTGCTTTTGGGTTTTGTTCCATAATGTTTTCATTAAATGTGTATGCTAAAAGAGGAATGAGTCAGGGAATAGAAATTACCATTGGAAAACTGTAGCCAGGCAAGCCTCATAAATAATGCTTTGTTTTTGCTGCTGATGTCAATCCAGGCGAGCCTTTCAATGACTATCTTTGTTATTCTGAATGCCGTAGTTGCTAGCACCAGAGCTAGCACTCACTCTTCCTTTTTGTAAGAAAACACAGACAGATAGATTGTGGATGAAACCATTACTGAAGATCAAAAATTTGTTTTGCCACAGAAGAAAAATGATCTCAAGATGCAAAATAGAGCAAAGCATAAGTGTATTTAGTTTTTCATAACAAAATAAAACAATACAAACAGAAGAAAAGGGAAAATTGAATGGTAAGCCAAGTAGAATATTAGTCTCACAAAATGCAGTAAATACAAGGTATTTGTTTTTAAATAGCTCTATACATAGCTATTTAAATATGTATCTTTTGAGACATGGTTTCGCTCTGTCACCCAGGCTGGAGAGCAGTGGCACGATCTTGGGTCACTGCAATCTCCATCCCCCCCTCCCGGGCTCAAGCCATCTTCTCACCTAAGCCTCCTGAGTAGCTGAGACTACAGGTGTGCACCACCATGCCTGCCTAATTTTTGTAGAGATGGGGTTTCATCATGTTACCCAATCTTGTCTCGAACTTTTAGGCTCAAGTGATCTTGCCCCCTTTGGCCTCCCAAAGTGCTGGGATTACAGGCATGAGACATCATGTCTGATGCTAAAATATATTATTGAGACCAAAAGTCCTTTAATATGTTTTGAACCATTTTAAGACGCATATTTCTTATTTATTTTTTTATTTTTAGACACAGGATCTTATACTGTTGCTCAGACTGGAGTGCAGTGGCATGATCATAGCTGACTATAGTCTTGAAATCCTGGGCTCAATGAATCCTTCTGCCTCAGCCTCCTAAGTAGCTGGGATATAGGCACATGCAGCTGCGCTCAGCTAGAGATGCAAAACAATCTCACAAGTAATATGGGAGAATACATTAGATGATATATGCTTAGTCTTCATGTGCTTGCACTATGTCATTTAACCATGAGCTTGGGAAATGTTCATTAGTCCCTTGTAGATACTATTAAGGCGACCTCTCATTGTGTCACCCTTGTGTGATCCCTTAACCTAGAGTGCAGGAGAAATCTGTGACTGGCTTCAAGCCAATAGAAAGTGGCAAAAAAAAAAAAAAAGCATATTTGTTACATAAGAAGGTTAATTTTATGTGTCAACTTGACTGGGTTAAGGAATGCTTAGATAGCTGATACAAAGTAATTTCTGGGTATGTTTGTAAGGATGTTTCTGACAAAGAATAACATTTGAATCAGTAGACTGACTAAAAAAGATCCACTGTCAGCAATGTAGGAAGGCATCATCAAATCTGTTAGAGGCATTAATAGAATAAAAAAGGTGGAGGAAGAATAAATTCTCTCTTCCTTCTTGAGCTGGAACATCGATCTTCTCCTGTCATTGGCCTTGGAAGCTCCTGATTCTTGGGCCTTTGGACTCTGAGATTTATACCAGTAATCCCAGTGAATCGCCCTTCCCACTCCAACTGAATTGCTGGCTTTCCTGGTTCTCCTACTTGAAGAGGGCATATTGTGGGATTCCTTGGACTTCATAATCATGTAAGTCAATTTCCATAATAAATTTCCCATAGTTTCTCTCTCTCTATGTGTATACACACACACACATCCTATTTGTTCTGTTTATAATAGAATATATATATATATATAGTTCTGTTTATAATAAGATATAGATAGATAGATAGATCCTATTTGTTCTGTTTATAATAGAATATATATATATATATAGTTCTGTTTATAATAAGATATAGATAGATAGATAGATCCTATTTGTTCTGTTTATAATAGAATATATATATATATATAGTTCTGTTTATAATAAGATATAGATAGATAGATCCTATTTGTTCTGTTTATAATCTGTAAACAGTTGAAACAACTGTATAATTGAAAACAGTTGAAAACAGATTCTTCCCTAGTCATTCCTCCAGCTGAGAATACAACCTAGTTGAAATATTGACTGCAGCAGTCTCTGTGACTCTGAGCACAGAACCCAGCTAACCTATGCCTGAACTCAGACCACAGAAACTGTGAGATTTAAAAGTCTGTCCGCTAAATGTGTGGCAATTTTCTATGTGACAACGGAAAATTAGTTAGAGTAGGTAGTCAGGCAGACACGAGCAGGGCAGGAGAGGCTCCTTCTCACCACCAGGAACTTTAGGAGACCATCAGGTGATGGTCAGGTGGTTGTTAACTGTGTCTCTAGATAATAAACAGTCACAGGCACCACCAGGAAAAGGCAATAGATAAAAACACCTGAAACTGGTGATCAGCAGCTTTCTGATAAGATCTCAGGAGATGGCCAAATGGGCTGAAGCGTGTGCACTTAAAGGCAAAATTGTGGCATTTAACTGGTATATGGCCTTCTAGGGACATCTGACTGGTAAGAGAAAAAGGCCTCAAGTGAGCATGCATACACCTCCCGTAAACACACTGCACATGCGGCCCTTCCAAATGCTGTCAGGCCTCTGCACATGTGAACAGCCCACCCTAACGGAGGAATCAAGGGAAGACTAAATGCAGATCCTGGAAGAAGGCCAGCATGGAAAACCCCAAGTCAAGAATCAAACATCGTACTTGATCTCTCAAGTCACCTGACTGGCCCTCTTCTAAGTGTAGTTTACTTCCTTCTTTTCCCGCTCTAAAGCTTTTTAGTAAACTTTCACTCCTGCTCTAAAACTTGCCTCAGTTTCTCACTCAGTCTTAGGCCCCTCAGTCGGATTCTTTCTTCCTAGGGATCAAGAAGTGAGGTTGCTGCAGGCCCGTGTGGATTTGCCACTGCTATTAATAACACGATGAAATTAAACAGAATGACACCACTGTAGTAGCTATGTAGCACTGCTACTGCAGAGCAGCAGAATTTGGAGAACGGCCTTCTCAGGTCTACAGAGTAAAATAAATGATAGTACCATTTTAAAATTAAAGAAGATGCATTTAGCCAGGCGCAGTGGCTCACGCCTGTAATCCCAGCACTTTGGGAGGCCGAGGCAGGCAGATCATGTGGCCAGGAGTTTGAGAACAGCCTGGCCAATATGGCGAAACCCCATCTCTACTAAAAATACAAAAGTTAGCTGGACATAGGGAAAGGCACCTGTAATCCCAGCTACTCGGGAGGCTGAGGCAGGAGAATCCTTCGAACCCGGGAGGCGGACGTCACAGTGACAGGAGATCACACCACTGCCTCAGCCTGGGAGACGGGGCAAGATTTTGTCTCAAAAAACACTACAAAAGAAGATACATTTTAAAAGGTGGAATTACTTATGATTTCCAGAAAAATGAGAGTGAAGTATTTGAAGTTATAAATATTAGTATATATATTATAAATACATTAAATGATAATTATATAAGGCTACTTGAGAACTTAAATCAATATGTAAATTGCTAAATTTATACTATTGGAAAGTAAAAAGTAATGTGAGTTACTTGTTTAAAAATCTTGATTCAGTAAAATTTAAAGAAGTCAAATCTTAAGATTGGTTACAGATGTACAATAACTAAAGAACAATTGAATTATCTATGGTATGCATTATATATGAAAGGGTTGGAAAAACTCACTGAAAGTATCATAAATATTGATACTAATAATTTTGCAGTAATTTTTCAAAAACAGAATTGGGTTGAACACGGGGGAAAGCCCACTGGAAACAATATTTGCTAAAAATCGTACAGCTACTGAAAAGGATGAAGAGCTGCTGCTTGTTGGATGAAAGAATGGCCTAGCTGCTGTCTATACCAGGCGATACGTAAATCTGCTGCTTCAGCTCCTGCAGTGACTGGGCACCCCGTGGCTCCCCCATTGGAAGCGCTGCCCACAGACTCTGCAGCAGAGGTGGAGGCTGGTTGTGAGTATGGGTTCTGGTGCTGTAGGTTGGGGCCAACCATGTGGAATTGCCAGGAGCTGAAGTTGAACGGGTGCTCCTAAGGCTGGAGACCAGCCAAGGCTGGGAACATGAGAAAAGCGTGACCAATCACCCTGGAAGCGGGAGAGTTCTAATTGGTGGTCCCTACCTAGCATGGTCTGATACCGTTGGGCAGGGGCTGTGGTTCCAGTGCTTGGAGGGCACTGGGCTTCCTGTGCCTCAGGTCCATTGGAACACAACAGCAGTGCCTTACTGCTATCGTCCCTCATGAGAAAAACAATCTTATTTTTACTTTCAAAACGTTTTGATGACAAATTCCAGAGCATACAGAGAGAAAAGGCTTTGTCTCAAAGACCTGAAAATGCACACTGACTTATTAAGACAATGCCTCTGTTTGGAGACCTCTGCATTACTCTCTCTGTTGAGAACACTCATGACTTTGAATGACCTTGCTGAATTTCTCTGGCAAAGCCCCTTATTCACTTCCCAGTCTTCTCAGATTCTGTCTCATAGTTTCTTAGGTTTGTTATCTTGGATAAATTACCTACTTCATTTCTCTTTTCTCAAGTAACTCACAGAAATGAGGTCAGGGTAAAATATGGTCATAAATACACAATACAGGTACTCAACCTTTTCATCCTCTTCCCTCTATAAATATACAATTTTGGATTATGATTGTTTTCAGAAGCCCAAATGTTTATCTCTAAAACTCTTTGCTATGGGGACTTCAGCTTTCTTTTAGGATTCTGGAGGAATAAAAGCTTTACTGTACCACAGTAAATTCAATAAAATATGAACTCTCTCATATGTTCAACACTGATACTTTTTAAATTTTTCAAGAATTACCTGTAAGCCTAAGGAGACTGCAATTGACCTTTGTACCTCAAATAGACAATTAAAGGTTTGGAAAGTCAATGGTGTTTTCCATTTTTCCACCTTTTATATTTGGTCACATGAACAATTATAGGGGTCTAAAAATAGTAAAAATAATAGAGCAGGTTAAAGTGTCTGGTGTTTCTCTGATGTGCTGCCTGTCACAAAGTCAACATTTGAAAGGCTATCTACAGTCCCTCTTTAAGGTATTCACTGTCTTTCCCCACTACCTGTAATTCTCTTAACAAATGTTTACATAAGTATATCATTTAGCAAAATTTGTTTATTACAGCTTAAGTTTTCATCTTTCCCACTTTCCTAGTAATGACATGGTTAGACAACACAACTTTTTCTCCAAAATGTCACACAGTAAGTAGACTGTCGTCAATCAACTAGGTTATAATGAACAGAGGAAATCAAGGTCTTATGTCAATGGAAAGTTTTATATTAACTCTTCAGATAATGAAGATTAGCAAAGCACTTGTCCAAGATGTATATCTGATTAGATAAGATTAGTAAAAATTAGTGTTCTCATCTGACCGAAATTTCCAGACAGAAAGCATTCCAAAAGTCTAATAAAATGTTTAGAATTCAGTTAACATAGTGATTCTGTAACATTATCATTACCCCACCCCATGAGGTTTTGATTGGCTTCCCACGACTTTTATATGGCTGCCAACATAATTTCTGTGATACAGAAGAGGGAATAAAGACACAATTTAGAAACATCTCTCTGGTCCAGCTATCCCTGTAGCAGAAGCACAGAGAAAAACAGACTGAGACTGAATTTCTCCCTGCATCAGACATGACCATGATTTAGATAATGAAGCACTCTAGAAACACTTAAAGACTAGATTGAGAAGGGCTAAAATGCCAAGGCTAAGCTTCTGATAGGAGATGCCCCTTCCCCCAAGTCAAGGCTTTCTTCATCGTCAGAACCGTCAATCTACGCATTCATTTATTTTTAATTGAGCCTATTGATTTTCCTGGCATTGGCGTGGGCCTTTTCTCTTGTAATATAAATGCATTAAAAGTTGAAGACAATTCTGAAGCTCCTCAAAGTTTTCTTTCAACAAGTATTTTATCCAAAAGACTGAAAAAGATTTCAGTTCATTTTCTGATATATTTAGTATATTTTTTGGCATTTTCATTAGTTTATTTTTAGTTGTTTTTGCATTTTTTACGATTTTATTTTAATTAAAAATAAAAATTGTATACATTTATTATGTGCAACATGTTTTGAAATATGTATATTATACATTGTGGGATGATCAAATAAACATACATTACATAAACAGTTATTTTTTTGTGTTAAGGACACAAAATCTGCTCAGCAATTTTCAAGAAAACAATGTTCTTATTAAATATAGTTATCATGTTGTACAATAGAGCTCTTAAACTTATTCCTCCTATCTAAATTTTGTATCCTTTGACCAACATCTACACCCTACTCCTAGCTCCTAGTAACGTCTACTCTCTACTTCAATGAGTCAAAATTTTTAAAATATAAGATCATGTAGAATTTGTCTTTCTGTGCCTGGCTTAGGTCACTTTACATGGTGTCCTCCAGGTTAATCTATGTTGTGATAAATGACAGGATTTCATTTGTTGCATAGTATTCTATAGTGTATATTTATCACATTTTCTTTATCCATTCCTCTGCTGATGATCATTGCACCATTGTTTACTAATAGCCAATATATGGAATCTTCATTACTGTTTGTCCTTTCATGTATCTACCTTGTTTCCCAATTAAAGTAGGATGAGAAGAAGAGAGGAAATGAAATTTGGTGGGGTGGGGGAGAGAGTGAGACCTTGTAAGATTAGGGAAGTCACAAAGCAATAGAATATTATGTCTCCTTTTTAGTTTCGTAACTTATCTGGAGTGAATATCTAGCCCCAAATTCTAGTTTTGGAGGGGTGTGGTATTGAATAATGGGATCATCTTCAAATCCAAGGAACTAGAAAAAATAAAAGACAAAATAAGACTAAAAGGAAATAGAAAGCAGAATTGGCAAAGTGTAAGAGACAGAAAAGAAAAAGAAAGCAAGTTAGGAAAGTAATAGTAACATCCAACATTTATTCAGAGTTATCTATGTTCTGATCATTTAATGTTCAAAACAATCCTGTAAATTCTGAGCCTTAGTTTTGCAGTTAAAGATACTGAGTTCCAGAGAGTCAAATAATTACTTAATCACTGTGTAGTGAAACCAGGATCAGCCAATACAGCTATGTGATCCCAATGTGCCAGAATGCCATTATTATATTATCTCTTCTTATTCTTTTATAGTTTCTGATATTCTCAGGAATCTTTCTTTGGCTGTCATAATAAATACAATTCATAAAAAATAAAATTTCATCGGGGTAAAGAATCACATAGTTTCCAGGAACAACTGCCAAGGCACATTAATGCATGGCTGACCTTTCATGTAACCCTAGCTATAAATTTACATGAAGTAACAGCCTGGTTTCAAATTCTTAGACTTCCAGTTTTATAAACATTAATACCCTTTCACACCTGAATGTATTCCAGTCATTTTAGGGAAAAATTAAATTTTAATCAGTTGATAGACCTTAAAATTATATTATCTAAAATTTAAAATTTATTATAACTAATATTAAGAATTTAAATGCTATGGGCCTTTCTAGATATTCTGAAGATGTACTTGTTAATTCTTTAAGTGAACCACAGGGCAAAATTAAGGCATGCAATTGGAAACAGATATTTCAGAAGTCTGTAATATATTCAGCTTTTGAGATTTACACAGCTATCTTTATGTGTAGTAAGCAATAAAGAAAAGATTGGAGAAGAGTTTCAATTTATGACATATCAATTAGCTGATAAGCAAATCTCTAAAGATTTCATGGAATTTTGGTAAGCATCCAAGGTTTCTGGGAGTTATTAGAATTCTATCTCAAATCAAATAAAACTTTAGTAAAAAAAAAAATCAGACTATCCTATGAGACAAAGCTCTTACATATAAATTGGCATAAGTGTTACTCATACTTGGAATGGCAAATGCTTTTCTTGTATTGGTAGTAATTCACTTACTCATTAACTACTAAGTACCTTTAATGCAACTAGCATAAGGCTCAGGCAATGAAGACAGGGATATGAATAAGATATGGCCACTTCCTCTCCGATAACACACAGTCTCACAATAGATATGCCATGTTAAAAGTAATTATACTTCTCACTGAGAAGTGTCAATAGAGGATATGGATAGATCAGACTTGGAGGATGGTAGCTTCTGACAGAGGTAAGGGCATTGCAAGGAAATTTTCTGGAGAAGAAATGACATATTAGCAGAGTTTTCAGTGTGTTAAGTCAATAAAATAAATTTTATACAAATTCCTAACTCAAGAACGCTTCCTTGTTTGATAATGTTCTAAAAAGAAACTTTTTAAAGTCCTACCTCTTAATGCTCCCAAATGCTGCATCTTAGCATTCTGAAATACCATTATGGAGCTTTTATGTTTGAGAACTAAAGACAGAAACCACAGGATTATCTTAATAGATGAAAAAATGCCTTTGATAAAATTCGACATTGCTTCATATTAAAAAAAATCTCAGTAAACTAGGTATCCAAGGACTGTACCTCAAAATATTAATCATATATGATAAAGCCTCAGCCAGTATCATACTGAATAGGCAAAAGCTAAATGCGTTTCCCTTGAAAACCAGCACAAGACAAGGATGCCCTCTCTCATCACTCCTATTCAACATAGTATTAGAAGTTCAGGCCATTCTGGCCAGGACAATCAGAAAGGGAAAGAAATAAAGGTATTCAAATAGAAAGAGAGAAAGTCTAATTCTCTTTCTTTGAAGATGACAAGATTTTATATCTAGAAAACTCTATTGTTTCAGCCTAAAAGCTGTTTAAACTGATAACTTCAGCAAAGTCCCAGGATACAAAATCCATGTGCAAAAATCACTAGCATTCCTGTATACCAACAGCAGACAAGCAGAGTGGCAAATCACGAATGAACTCCCATTCAAAACTGCCAAAGAAAGAATGAAACACCTAGGAATACAGCTAAAAGGAAGTGAAGGATTCCTCTCTGAGAAGAACTGTAAACCACTGCTCAAGGAAATCACAGAGGACACAAACAAATGGAAAAACATTTTATGCTAATATATAGGAAAAATTAATATCATGAAAATGGCCATACAGCCCAAAGTAATTTATAGATTGAATGCTATTCCCATTAAACTACTATAGGAATTCTCCAAAGAATTTGAAAAAGCTATTTTAAAATACATGTGGAACCAAAAACGAGCCCGAATAGCCAAGACCATCCTAAGCAAAAAGAACAAAGCTAGAGGCATCATGTTACTTGACTTCAAATTATACTACAAGGTCACAGTAATCAGAAAAGCATGGTACTGGTACAAAAACAGACACAGACCAATGTAACAGAATAGAGAATTCAGAAGTAAGACCACACACCTGCAACCCTCTGATCTTTGACAAATGTGATAAAAACAAGCAATGGGGAAAGGATTTCCTATTCAATAAATGGTGCTGGCAGAACAGGTTAGCCATATACAGAAAATTGAAACTGGACCCATTCCTTACACCTTACACAAAAAATGTCAGCATGGATTAAAGACTTAAATGTAAAACCAAAAACTCAAAAAACTTGGAAGACAACCTAGGCTATACCGTTCAGTACATAAGCATGGACAAAATTTTATGACAGACACTGAAAGTAATTGCAACAAAAGCAAAAGTTGACAAATGGAATCGAATTGAGCTAAAGAGCTTTCGCACAGCAAACAAAACTATCATAGCTGTGAACACACAGTCTATAGAATGAGAGGAAAATTTTGTAATCTATATACATCTGACAAGGTCTAATATCCAAGGTCTACAAGGAACTTAAACAAATTTACAAGAAAAAAACAATATAACCCCACTAAACAGTGGGCAAAGGACATGAAGAGACACTTCTCTAAAGAAGACATTTATGTGCCAACAAACATATGGAAAAAAAAGCTCAATATCACTGATCTTTGGAGAAATGCAAATAAAAACCACAATGACATACAATCTCTTGCCAATCAGAATGGCAATTACTTAAGTCAAGAAACAACATGCTAGCAAGGTTGCAGGGTAAAAGGAATACTTTTCCACTTTTGGTGGGAGTGTAAATTAGTTCAACCATTGTGGAAGACAATATGGTAATTCTCCAAGATCCAGAGGCAGAAATAGCATTTGACCCAGCAATCCTATCAGTGGGTATATACCCAAAGGAATAAAAAAACACATGCACGCACGTCTTCATTGCAGCTCTGTTCATTTTTATAAAATATAAAAAAATATTTTATTATAAAGACACATACACACATTTGTTCATTGCAGCTCTGTTCGCAATAGCAAAGACATGTAATCAACCCAAATGCCCATCAATGATAGACTGGATAAAGAAATTGTGGTACATATACACCATGAAATACTATGCAGCCATTAAAAAGAATGAGATCATGTCCTTTGCAGAGACATGGATGGAGCTAGAAGCTGTTATCCTCAGCAAACTAATTCAGGAACAGAAAAACCAAACACTACATGTTCTCACTTATAAGTGGGAGCTGAATGATGAGAACATGTGGGCACATGAAGGGAAACAACACACATTGGGGCCTCTCAGGGGTGAAGAAGCAGGAGGAAGAGCCTCAGGAAGAAAAGCTAAACGATCCTGGTCTTAATACCTAGGTGATGGGTTGATCTGTGCAGCAAACCACCATGGCACGTGTTTGTCTATGCAACAAACCTATACATCTTGCACATCTACATGTACTCCTGAACTTAAAATAAAAGTTGAAGAAAAAAAGAGAAGCCGTAATGTTTGTTTTAATGAAATGACATAATCTTTGTATAATTTCCCTAGATAAGTCATTGTTTTCTTCAAATGTGAAGGATTCTTTTTGTTAATAATCAAAGACATTGAATTATGGAAATATTCATTCACTGTAAATAAAATCTCTGAGACAAAATATATTACACCCACAGGAGAGCACTCTAGGAATTTCCAACCTTGGGATTTGCCTAGTGAGGAGCCTATAATCAGTTTTTCACTTTCACAAGAAAGAAGTCTTGTTCTAGATCCTTTAAGAATGGCCACACTGTATTCTACAATGGTTGAACTAATCTACATTTCCACCAACAGTGTAAAAGTATTCCTATTTTTCCACAGCATTGCTAGGATCTATTGTTTCTTTACTTTCTAATAATTGCCATTCTGACTGTGGGAGATGGATGGGGGAATAAAACCATTCATTGTGGTTTTAATTTGCTTTTCTCTAATGATCAGTGATGTTGAGCTTTTTTTCATATGTTTGTTGGCTGCATAAATGTCATCTTTTGAGAAGTGTATGTTCATAACCTTTGCCCACTTTTTGATAGAATTGTTTGTTTTTTTGTCTTGTAAATATGTTTATATATGCTGGATATTAGACTTCTGTCAGATGAGTAGATTGCAAAAATTTTCTCCCATTCTGTAGGTTGCCTGTTCACTCTGATGATAACTTCTTTTGCTGTGCATAAGCTCTTTAGTTTAATTAGCTCCTATTTGTCAATTTTGGATTTTGTGGCAATTGCTTTAGGCATTTTCATCATGAAGTCTTTGTCTATTCCTATGTCCTGAATGGCTGAATGATATTGCCCAGGTTTTCTTCTAGCGTTTTTATACAAATATGCACGTTCTGCACATGTATCCTGGACCTTAAAGTAAATTAAACAACAACAAAAAAAGTCTTATAGGTTATGTCTCCATACTATTCAGGCTTGTTTAGTTTTCCAAATACCCCTTTCCTTTAAAAACTCATCTCTCTTTTCTCAGCCTCAAGGCTTCGCTAGCCCATACCTTGTTTTCATCTCTTGAAGCTTGTTTCAGCTCAGCAGACTAATGGAATTTCCTCTATATATACTCTCCTAACTTTATGCAATTTTTTTTTCAATAAATTCATCTAGACTGTCTCAGCTTATTGGCTGTAGGCATATTCAAAACGGTATTTAGCATAGCCACAAATGCAACTCAGATTTTATTCTACAGAATTATGCCTGTTAGTTTTATTTTTATTTCTCTGGAGAGGGTGTTATAACAAATACACATTAATGTGAAGAATTTCTTAAAGCTATAAAGAATGAGTTTTAAAAACTTAACTTATTCAGCATATTAAAAGGAAGAATAAACTGATTAACAGTCATGGAATTTGAGAATGTGATAAGGTCAGTATAATTCCTACCAATCCTTTTATTTTACAAATGGAGAAACTGAGACTCAGAGTACTGTTACCTAAATGTTTATCTTGTGTAATGTATTACTTTAAATTTGGTAACTCTATGTTTAAGGCGTGAATTTCACACTTTATTCAAATATGTTTAATTTTTATAATAGAGTTGGGATTATTTCTCATAGCAATTTTTTGAAGTTTTTCAGTTATTGACAAAATGAAAAAAAAAAAAAAAAAAAAAAAGCACCTTCCCTAAAAGGCCTGATTTTAAAGAGCCAATACAACTTTTTTCTTTATACTAAACATTGCTGAGTATTTTCAATCTATTTTACAGATGGATAGCTCCTCAACAGCAACTCAATGGAGAAAAGAAATACGTAAGTTAAATGTTTAAAATATGTAGATATGTTTGACTTGGTAATAAAGATATCTCCTTTTTTATTTTTAATGTCTAATCACAAAGAGTAAAGATTGCTTTATTTTATATATTCCAAAAGATTTGAAATAACTTACTAAAATACATTCTTTCCTTTCTGGGAAAATAAAAATAAAACTAATTAAAAAGACATTCCCCTCTTATATTTCTATATAAGAGAGGAAATAAGCATTCCAAGAAAATTAAAGAAGAAAAACAATACGATGAAGTCAGGAGTGAAGCACATTGATATAATTCATGTCTTAATAGAACATATTGCTGCAGTTAACAGCAAGAACTCTGACTTTTCATTTTTCTACTTTTTGTAACATTTACCCTACTTTCAGGTAAAAGTCACATTAGGTTATAGTGCAATCAAACTATATTGTTTGAATTGAGCCCTCTGCTACTTTTATTTTTAATTAAGACTGAGGAAAAAAATGCTGACTCCCTTTAGCTGCATGTTCTGCAAGTTTGCTACTTTTTTAATGTGAAGAAATAAGAATTTTTCCCACTAAGTAGTAGTAGTAATCCAAAGTAAATGTTTACATTCTTCTCAGAGGCAGACAACAAAGAGAAGCATGAACAACAGTTTATCAGAAATGCTAGCTAAATAATAGAGTGTTATAAATTTATTTTAAAAATGAAATTCACACTGCCTGTCTCAGAAAGACATCTCTAACATGAATACTTTCCTCTTTTTCAGTTAGTAAAGTGATATATGCATATATAAAATATCAAATATATAGGTAACATTCTACATACATTTAGCTAAATATATGTATATTTACAAACAGATGACAGCCAAAAGAAAAATTGAGCAAATGGCTATGTAATTTTCACTCTCTGGAAAATGATGAATACCAAAATTTAGCTATCACATGTTCCATTTTATCTTGGACTTTTCATAGCATATGAACATTTAAAGTCTATTCTCTAATTGATCTTTGTATTTAGTTGTTAACATTAAACATTTCAAAAAATGGGTAATAAGCCAGCATTCATTTTGGATATTGTGAAAATGTTTTTCAAATATCAAAGATTGATGTCTTTTTTGTCAAATTTTATATTTTTTCACATCAAATTAACATCAAACAGTTAGATATCACTTAGTCCTATGACAGGATATGCAGATGGGATGATCTAATTTACTTTTCAACAGAAAAAGAATAAGCTTATGTAAGAAAGTGTGATTAAAATGTAACACTTGCCTGTTAGTGAGGCTGTGCAGAATAGATGAGAACTTGGAAAGTAGGTGCTAGGTGATAACCTATTATGCATATGCTCTCTAATTTGCCATGCTCAATCATTTTCAAATTGTGATCACCGAAAGTAAAAATGGAACACCTGTCATTAGTATCGAGCAGTGTGGGAAAAAAAGAGAGAGAGAGAATACATTTGACCTCAGGATTGCGGAAGAGGATAAAATCTAAGCTGATCTTTCTATAAGTTAGGGTTTTTTTTGTTTGTTTTTGGACAGTCTTACTCTGTCGCCTAGGATGAACTGCAGTGGTGCAATTTTAACTCACTGTAACTTCTGCCTCCAAGATTCATGCGATTCTCATCTTTAACCCCTAAGTAGCTGGGATTACAGACGTGCGCCACCATACCTGGCTAATTTTTGTATTTTCAGTAGAGACAAGGTTTTGCCATGTTGGCCAGGCTGGTCTTGAGCTCCTGGCCTCAAGCGATCTGCTCGCCTCAACCTCCTAAAGTTGTAAGTTAGATTTTTAAGACTCAAATATATCATTGACTAGTAAAAATTTTAACCTTATCTATCACCAATAATGGGATTAAAACAATTTATTTAATTAATTAAAATGTAGAGGTAAACATAATTTTATCCAGAGAAAGTAAGATACATAGTGCTGAATCAATCTCTAATATTATCAAATAACTTTTCTAATGCTGTGAAATTAAAAAATAATAACATACATTTAATCAGTAATAAAGAAGACATGCTTCAGGAGAGAAATTGATTCTTTTATGTAATGTAAAATCAGCATTTATGGTATAATAAAAATACCAATTCTTTTGGAAGGATTGCAGTGATAAAATATAATGTTATTAATTCAACACATATTTACTGACTACTGTATTAGTTTTTTATTGCCATTTAACAAATTACCACAATCACAGTGGCTTAAAATAATGCCCATTTATTAGCTCACAATTCCCTAAATCGGAAGTCCAGGAACAGTATGCCTGGATTCTCAGCCTAGGATTTCAAAGGCTGAAATCAAAGACTTGGCTGACTTCTCCGGCTCTAGGAAAGTATCAGGAAGGTTCTTATAAAATTGGTAGAATCCAGTTCCTTGCTGTTGTAGGATTAAGGTCTTCATTTCCCAGCTGACGGTCACCCAAGGGTCTCTCTCCGCTCCTAGAAGCTGCTCCCATTCCTTGTCACTTGGCCTTAACCATCTCCAAGCCAACAACAGACAAAGCCCCTCATGTCAAATCCCTCATGCTTTAAGTTTCCCTGACTTCCTGTGTCTCCGACTTCTCAAGAGATTAAGTCAGGCCAACCCCCATCATCTTCTTAACTAACTGCAAGTGATTTGTGACCTTAACTTACATCTGCAAAGTCCTTTCACATCGGTACCTAGATTATCATTTGATTGCATGCATAACTAGGTCAAGATGTGTGTGCGTCAGGGGTTGGAAATTACAGGGGATATTATAGAAACCTACTAGCACAAGCACCTACTATGCATTAATCTTTGTTCTATGAACTGAGGGTCTAACACTGAAGACAAAGACACAGCCCTCCCACCAGGAAACTTAGAAACATTTGCTGAAAGGAGAAAGTTTAAAAATTCGAGAGTTAATTATATTACATATTACATTATAAATTATCAACAAATATAATGCTATTTCATAAATAATATTTTATATTGGGAACTGAGAAGTGTAATACAGAAAAATATAGCAGGAAACAGAGAGGAATTCTGAAGTGGGTCTAAAATTTTAAATGGAATTGTTAAGGTGAGAATATCTGAGAAGGTGATATTTGAGTTAAACAACAAGACAAGTGACTGAGCAAGCTATGCAGATAAAAGAAGAATGTTCCAGAAAGAGGGAATGTAAATACAAAATCTCTGAAGGAGTATGTTTAGAATGCTTGTGATGTTCCAAGAAGAGCAGGTAGCACATTATGGCTGGCACAGAGTGAGTAAGGGCAAGATGAGGAAGTGAATTTAGAGAAGATACAGGGGATTAGTCCATTTTCAAACTGCTATAAAGATAGTACCTGAGTGGATAATTTATAAAGAAAGGAGATTTAATTGACCCACAGTTCCATGTGGCTGGGGAAGCCTCAGGAAACTGTAATCATGGCAGAAGGCAAAGGGGAAGCCAGACATGTCTTACATGGTAATAGGTGAGAGAGCAGAGCACAGAGGGGAACTGCCAAACACATTTTAAAATCATCCTCTCTTGTGAGAACTCACTCACTATCATGAGAACCATGGGGGAAACTGCCCCCATAATCCAAATCTCCTCCCACCAGGTCCCTTCCTTGACACACGGGGATTACAATTCAAGATTTGGGTGGGGACAAAGAGCCAAACCGTGTCACAGGAATATGGAGAAGGTGGGGCAGCAGATCGAGTAAGACCTCATAACCCCTCGGAAGGACTTTAACTTTTCTCTGAGTAACAGGAAAAGCTGTTGTAGGATGTGAATGAAGGCATCACAAGACCTGATTGAGGATCATTCTGCTTGGTCAAAGATAGACTTCGGGTTAAATAAGGGAAGCTGGTTTGCAGGATACTATAATAATTAAGGTGAAGGACGATGGTGACTCAGAACACAATGGTACCAATGAATGTGATGAGAAGTAGTTACATTAGGGATATATTTATAATATAAAGCTAATAAGGCTTTGACTTGAACTAATGTGGAGTATAAGAGGAAAATGGAAATAAAGAATGATTTCAAAGGTTTTAAACTAAGCAATGGGAAGAATGAAGAACCAATTAGTGAAAAGAAGCAGAGTATATATGGAGCAGATGTGAGATGAAGAGAACGCAGGACTTGAATTTTGGGTATATTTATGAAGAGGTCAAATGGACAGTTGCATTTATGAGCCTGAAAGTGCCCATGAGTTGTAGGTGTGATTATCTTGTCTGATCAGTATCCCTGGTCAGTAAATTAATGGTACTTAAAGCCAGAAGACTAGATGAAATAACCAATGAAATGAGTTTAGAAAGTAAAAGATAAAAGATTGAGAACCGTACATTTGGATACCAATAATCAGAGTTTGGGAATATAAGCAAAGGATTCTGAAAAGTAGTGCTCAGTAAGGCAGGAATAAAATCATGAGAACAGGATGTCATAGATGCAAGCGAAATTTATTTCAAATGAAAGAAAGTGTTCTGCTCTGTCAAATGCTGTTGATAGGCTGTTTTAGCCCATTTGTGCTACTATAACAAAAATACCAGACTGGATAATTTATAAATAACAGAAATTTATTTTCTCGTAGTTCTGGAGGCTAAGTCCAAGATTAACGACCAGCATTCAGTGTCTGATGGGAGTCTTCTTGCTGTATTCTCACCTGAAGAAGAGTGAAGGGTAAAAAGGACCTACACAGCTGGACATGGTGGCTCATGCCTGAATCCCAGCACTTTGAGAGGGAGAGGCGGTCAGACCACCTGAGGCCGGGAGTTCGAGACCAGCCTGGCCAATATGGTGAAACCCTGTCTCTACTAAAAATACAGGAAAATTACCTGGGCGTGGTGGCAGCCACCTGTAATCTCAACTACTTGGTAGGCTGAGGCAAGAGAATCGCTTGAACCCAGGAAATGGTTGTTGCAGTGAGCCAAGATCACACTACTGCACTCCAGCCTGGGCAACAAGAGTGAGACTCTGTCTTAAAATAATAATAATAATAAAATAAAAAAGGGCCTAAGCTAGTTCCCTCTAGCCTTTTTATCGGGCACTAATCCATAAGGAGACCCCATGACTAAATCACTTCTTAAAAAGCTCCACCTTTAAGTTTCAACATGGGTTTTGGAGGAGACACATTTAAATCATAGTGCAGGTCATGTAAGATGAGAACTGAAATCGACCACTGGATTTAACAATGTAGAGAACAATATTTACCTTAGCAACAGTTCCAGTTTGACTGGGGTAAATTTAAGTGAGCAAAGAAGAAAAGAAATTGAAGGCAGAGGAATTTGGAGACAACTTTTTAGAGAAAATTTACTGTAAAGGAATTAGAGTAGTAGAAGGCACATAAAGCAGTGAGGTGAAAATAAGTTGTTTTTATTTTATTTTTTTCTAAATTTCTTCAGTGACCGCCACCTCCAAAATAAGTTGTTTTTAAATGAGAAAAATAACAGCATGTTTGTCTGCTAATGGGAATGATCTTCTACTGTGTGAAGAGGGCAGAAAAGCTGAAATAACATCCTTGATTAGGCTAGAGGGAACAGGATCTTATGCACAAGTGGAGTTGACCTTAGTGGGGCACGGACAGTCCATCCATTGTAACAGGAGTCAAGGCAGAAATATCTTGGTACAGATGCTGGTAATTGGGTAGATGTACTAGGTGCTTGTGGGTGTTCGATTCTGATTGCTTCTACTTTTTCACTTCAATCTGATTATCAATTAATGTACTGAAGATAAGATAAGCCTAGTGGACTAGAAAGAACACCCTTGGAGTAATTGGAAGGAGTGGATTCTCACTTGGCTGACCTTAAACAACCCTATAGTTACTTTGAACAGTCAGGTATAGCCTCTATGCCTCCATTCTCCTATCCGCAAAAGGTGGGATTTAACTAATTGTCTTCACTTCTCTTCCAGTGTGGAAATGTTAATATTTTAAATAATAACACCATTTTTACTGGTATATTTGATTTTTATTTTTAACTATATGAAGTTAACCTAGTACTGTACATTTATATTAAGGAACAAACAAGGAAATGTGTAAGATTCTGTCATTCCAGTTGACAAACACCTCTCTAAATAGGAAACAGAGTATTTCTATTGCAAATCGTCAGGGCAAGTTGATTTGTAATTTTATTTTTTACTTGTATTCTTCTTATTATTATTTTGAGATGGAGACTTGCTCTGTCATGCAGGCTGGAGTGCAGTAGTGCGATTTTGATTCACTGCAACCTCCGCCTCCCTGGTTCAAGCAATTCTCCTGCCTCAGCCTCCCACGTAGCTGAAATTGCAGACATGTGTCACCATGTCTAGATAATTTTTGTATTTTTCATAGAGATGGGTTTTCACCAGCTTGGCCAGGCTGGTCTCTAACTCCTGACCTCAGATGATCCACCCACCCAAGCCTCCCAAAGTACTGGAATTACAGGTGTGAACCACTGTACCCGGCCAAGATTTATTTCTAATACAAGGGTTGTATAGGTAAATCCCCCTCATAGCAAATGTCATGAGATCTTAGATTACCTACATATGACTTATCTAAAACTTTAAAAAACTAGACATAGAAAAGACCTTAGACATGGTAATCCAAGGCCCTCACTTCTCAATAGAGGAAACTGAGGCCTAGCAAAAATAAAGTAATTTATTCCAAGTGTTTAACTATATAGCCACTCAGAGAGATTAGAAACCAGGTCTCCTGGCTGCCAAACAAGTGTTTGTAAACTATGCCAGGTAATAGACATTATTTGTCAAAATAATTATATATTTTTCTTCCTGGGTTTGGACTACACTTGCTCACTGTTTAGAGCCAGAGTGAAATATTCTGGTAAATACTTTTCAATTTTTGTAGATAAATAATGCATCAGTTATTTCATGCCTTCAAAAATCAACAAGTATTTATTGAGCATTCATTATTTTTTATGAATAGCCAGCCCTGTTTTAAAATTGAAGGTGCAGAAAAAGAAATGGAAGGGAACTCAATAATTGTTCTTCTATAGTGTAATTCTAAAATATAAATTTGTTCTCATCCCAGGGATAGTGTTAGATACTCTGAAAAAACATTCTTTAATTTCTTTTTCATATATTCCAATACATGGAGCACTAGGATCAGTTCTGGCAATAATGAGAGCATAAGATGTGGTCCCTCCTCACGAAGAGCTGATAGCACATGGAAGCAGAGAGAAATAGAGAATGACGGCTGCACTTGACATTGATAAATGCTGAGACAGGAATGTGCACAAAGGGGAGATCTGAATTAAGACTGAAAAGTCAAACTCAGGTTCCTGGTATAGCTGATGTCTGTGTCCGACAGGATTAAAAATGCATGAAGAAATAAACATGTTAAAGGTAGGGAATTAAACAGCGTTTCAAGTTAAGTGTAAAAGCCAAGAAGTAAAAGAGTAAAGATCATAATGTAGGAAATGCAGGACATTCTGCAAAAGAAGCCAACCATCCAAAGACAGAAGTGAGATTGGTATAAGATGAGGTTAGAGAAGGACCTGGAAAGATAGCAGAAAGGGATTCTGTCCATTGGACTTTCACCATGTGCCAGGAATTGTGCTTAGCACTTATTCTTCATAATAATCCTATAATTCAACTTAATCAATTATGTTAGCCCCATTTAACAAGTTAGAAAAATGATAATCAGAAAGTAGCAACAATATATAGTGTGCATAAGAAGTGGATTTGAATAACGGTCTTCCTCAATTCAAAAGCAGCGTTTTTAATCGTGGACTGAAAACATTTAAAATCTTATTTTAAAAATTTTCTGGTTTTGTTTTTTCTTATTTGTTTTACTTGCTTATACTTTTTAACTGATGTTAAGGGGGAGTCCTTAAATGGTTTTTAGGAGGGGTTTGAAATGATGCAAGTAAATTTTATTTATTTGGATTTTAAAGTATTCTGGCTATAAAATGTATTTAGAAAAAAATAGTGGATATATGGGAGAAGGCAATATTAGAAGCAGAGAGGCACGTTTTAAGGCCCTTTTAGAAGGCTCTAAAGATGATGAGTGTGTAAATTAAAGTAATATAACAGGATATGAACAGAATTAGATACATTCAAGAAATGCTAAAAATGCTGAATTAACAATACTTTGCAACTAGATGTGGAGAGTGATAGACTAGGATGAGTGTCCCAGCATGAACACTGGGAATACAACATTGCAAGTGTAGTGGGCTGAGCTGTGTCCCCCCAAAAGTTCAAGTCCTAATCTCTGAAATCTGTGAATGTATCCTTATTTAGAAATAAGGTCTTTAGATGTAAGCAAGGGAGGAAGATGTCATACTACAATAGTGTGGACCTGACATCTAGTAGCTGGCACCTTTGAAGAATAAGAAGGGACATAGAAAGACACACAGAGGATAGTGTGGAGATGGGGACAGAGTTGGGATGATGCAGCTGCAAGCCAAAACATAGCAAGGATTGCTGGCAGCCACTAGAAACTAGGAGAGAAGTGTGAAACAGACTCACCCTCAGAGCCTCCAGAAGGAGCCAACACCCTACAACACCTTGACTTCAACCTCCGGAACTATTGCAGAATACTTGTCTTTTGGTTTAAGGCACCAGTTTGTGGTAATTGATCATAACAGACACAGCAAACCAATACTGTTAACAATGTGATAGGTGGGGGAAGAAGGTACTATGAATTCAGATTGTTTTCATAACTACAATTAAGTTTGGCTACTTTGAGGTCATTGTAGAAAAATTTAGAAGGAATTGGAAACATAAAAGTTGTAGATTAAGAAAGAGATATGAGCTGAATATATTTTTTAAAATTTTCTTCTTAAAACTTTATTGGAGAAATAATTGACCCTTTTATTTCACTCAGTTCTCAGATTAAATATTTCATCAGAGGTCCTTACCTGATCATCCAAACTAAAGTTGCTCTTAGAGTACACCTATATATTACATAATTTTGCTCACTTTATTGTTTAATCACCCTATGTTTTTCTCCTTTCTTTTTTACATTATTTTTTTCCTTCCTCATGAGAAGAATCTAGATCATGGGAACTTTAGGATGAAATTGTGTATGGCCTGGGAAGCGGTTACTTCATTATGTTCTTTAAGAGTTCCTAGAAGACACAGCCTTCACTAAGGAAATGAGAAACACACTAATGATGGTGGCACCAGCATCCAAGTGCTCAGTAGAAGCTGTCCTTCGGAGGATGGCAGTGATGTACAACAGCTGCTATCAAATATCCGCATCTAATGGTAAAGCAGAGTGGGAGAGACTAGGTGGAAATGCGTAACTATAAACCAGAAGATAGGTGTACTTCCAATGTAATTCCATCAATGGGTAATAAGATTAATGTGACAATTAAAGCATGTTAGCCTGCAAGCATGTATAGCTATGGGTCAAGTCGTGCCTAGGAGTAAGCTAGATGGAGATTCACATAGTGTGTTACTGCGTTTACACAGTCAGAAGAAACCATGACAGGAGAAGGCTGATGCCAGTTGCTGCAGTGAAACCATTGCATCCCCTCACCTAGTCACCACATCTAAATCCGTTCTTAGTCTCATGGGATTCCCTCACCAGCATGTGCACACACGCATGCACACGCGTGCACACACACACACACACACACACGCACTGAAGATGTGGATGGACAAGAATAAAATTGTAAGAAGAATTCAGAAAAGAGATAAATGTAATGTAGAATATTTAAAAATTAACATAAAAGAAAAAGATTAATGGAAGAGGAGGGACACCAACTATGTACTAATGTTTAAATAGGAATTTGGCAGAAGGGAAGAACTGAAGACTATGTGCCAAGGTTTGAAGGAACATTTTAGCATAGTGCTTCTATAAAAAAAAAATCAAAGAGCCACATTTCTTCAACAGGTTTTATGGTGTAGACTATTTTTAAAGAAACTGACTAGGCTCAGATATTTGAAATTAGTCAATATTGTTAAGAATTTTTTTAAATTAAAAAGTGTAACCTAGTACGGTTGATTAAAGCTGTAGTTTAGTACAGCTTCTTCTCCTATTGAGAGGTAGAGACCAATTCACTTAAATTTGAGTTGGATCTGCTATTGATCTTCCTGGCTGATACAGTAGAATAGAAATCATATATGGGACTTCTCAGGCTAAGTCATAAGAAGCACTGTGGAATCAGCTCAGGCCTCTTGAAATGCTTACTCTCAGGATCCACTTAGGATTCTCCCTCCTGGAATTCAGCTTCCATACTGTAAAATGCCCACACCAGTTGGAAAGGCTCCAGCCTGTAGCTACAGCTGACTTCCCAGCCAATAGCCAGCATCAATGATCAGCCATGTTGGCCAGCTGTCCTAGAGTTCAGTCCAGTCCATACTTTGGTTAAATAGAGCCCAATCCAATGATGCTATGAAAGGGGAAAGCTCTTACTCTATTAGTGGGAATGTAAAATAGTACAATCACTATGGAAAACAGTGTGAAGTTTCCTCAAAAAAACTAAAAATAGAACTCCTATATGATCTAACAATCCCACTGCTAGGTATATATCCAAAAGAAAGAAAATTAGTATATCACAGAGATAGCTGCTCTCTCATATTTATTGCAGCATTATTCACAATAGCCAAGATCTAGGATCAATCTAAGTGTCCATCAAGGATGACTGAATAAAGAAAATGTGGTACACATACACAGTAGAATACTATTTAGCCAGGAAAAAAAAGGATGAGATCCTATCATTGGCAACCATGGGAATGGACTGGAAAACATTATGTTAAGTAAATAAGCCAGGCTCAGAAAGACAAATATTGCAGTTTCTCACTTATATGTAGCAGCAAAATAAAACTGATCTCATGGGGTGAGAGAATAGAAAGATGGTTACCAGAGGCTGAGAAGGGGAGTGAAGAGGTGTGTTAGTCCGTTCTCACATTGCAATAAAGAACTACCTAAGACTGGATAATTTATAAAGAAAAGAGGTTTGATCGGCTCAAGATTCGGCAGACTGGTTAGGAAGCATGCCTGCGGAGGCCTCAGGAAACTGACAATGATGGCAGAAGGTGAGGGAGAAGAAAGCACATGGCCAGCAGGAGAGAGAGCCAGTGAAGGGGGAAAGCACTACACAGTTTCAAACAACCAGATCTCAAGAGAACTCACTCATTATCATGAGAACAGCAAGGGGAAGATCTGCCCTCACGATGTAATCACTTCCAACCAGGTGCCTCCCCCAACACTGGGGATTACAATTCAACATGAGGTTTGGGTGGGGACACAGAGCCAAAGCAAATCAGGAAGGGATATAAAGAGAGGTTGGTTCATGGGTACAAAAATACAGTTACATAGAAAAAATAAGATCTAGGGTTTGGCAGTACAACAGGGTGGCTATAGTTAACAATAATTTATTGTATATTTCAAAATAATTAGAGGAGAGGAATTAGACTTCTCCTAACACAAAGAAATGATAAGTGTTTGAGGTGATTAATATCTAAATTACCCTTATTTGATCATTACACGTTGTACACTTGTATCAAAATCTCACATGTGCCCCGAAAACATGTACAACTGTTACGTAGTCATAAAAATAAAAAAAATAAAAAACTTTTAAAAAGTAAGTTCAGCTAATCTGAATGTAGCCTTATGAAAAAAAAACACAAGAAAATCCGCAAAGTGGGCTAATTTGATGCAGTGACTCATTAGAGAGAATATTTGCAAGCCATTGTGTTAGTTTTCTGGAACTGCTACAGAAAATTACCACAAACTGAGTGGCTTTTTTTTTTTTCTTCTTTAACATATAATAGATCCAGGTATAGCAAAAATATATTTAGCATTTGTTGCTTGACCAGAAAAGATGCTAGCTTCCGATGAAGTCTAATTTTTATATGCTACTACTGGAAAGACAGGTGCAGTTCTTGTAGACCAACAACTGGCAATTCGTTTAAATGAAGTCTGCATCTCAGAGTAATAATTAGAGTGGCCGTATATCTTGACTGCTGGGTCCCTATAAGGATAATTTGGTCCCTGCTTGCCTCCTGAATCTTCACATAATGCTTTCACCACTATCTTTTGATAGATTCAACCACCAAGCATTCATTTGCAAATTGACTCTCTCTCTCTCTCAGCAACTTACTTGGGATCAGCCCCAATGCCCTGATAATGTTCCTTTGCTCTTTCTGTTCCTTCTTCTAACAGTCTACAAATCTTTAGGAAATCCTTGCCAATGGGGCATTTTCTTTCTTTTCTTTTTTGTAAATCCCTTCCCTCCAATCAACAATTCATGCCCATTGTTTTGCCGAAATATATTTTAATGCCTATTGTTTTCATAGATAAACAAAACACAAAATTAAGCTTTCTCTCCCTCCCTCCCTCCCTTCCTTCCTCCTTCCCTCCTTTCTTTGCATACTTTCCTTTCCCTTTCTTTATTT